>JAQLOM010000019.1:258826-269736 GCA_030068315.1 Chrysichthys thysi
TCTCACCGGTCAAACTGCCCTCGCATCTGGCTTGGGGTAACTGAAGACACCGTAATAATCCCCTAATCTGATGACCCTGAGTGAGTGTGTGTGGATAATCCTAATCCTTCAAGTCCTTCAGGCCAGTGCTGTGCTCACAAGAACTCAGAATGTTCAAATGCACACATGGCCAAAAAACCCCCCACCAAATAAATAAAATAAAAAGAACTAAAAATTCTAAATCCTGGAGCCAAAATCCAAGCCATGATGTTTGGACTGAGAAACACTCAGCATGGTCCTGTTTGAGGAAAACAATCAACGCCAGGTGGCGTGATGAAGCACAGTAACCACCCTGAAGTGAAGTAGCACGTCCTCATGACGAACTTTATTTCAACAAGACAAGGTTTTTTTTTTTTTCTAGTCCATTTATAGTTACATTTCACTCTCACGCATCAAGTTATGTTCTAGTACCCTGAAATGGTCGTCCGCTCACCAGCCTCCTTTTCCTTCGCACTTTAAACCGAGGACATGAAAACGTACTCCAATGTGTTTAGAATAAAAACTTGTCCTGAAGACATTGGTACTGGAGACTCCTTCCACTACAGAAGATGCATAAGCGATTAGCTACACGTTTTCCGTCATCATTCAGTTTATTCCCCATAAATGACCTGTTCCTATAACAATATTGTTTAGATATACATTTATGAGTGCATTAATATATAAACCTGTGATTTACGGCTGGAACGGCGAAGAAAGAACCAACCGCAAACAGGTGTTCACGTGCACTGGTGCTGTTCCAGCCTCTGCACCGAGCAGTGTCTGAAATTACGCAGCAGCACCACGTGACCTCTGGTCAAGGACGTGAACGAGCTCGTGCTGTGCAGTTTTCCTTCCTAGCTTTGTTCGCTTTTCCTCCTTCAGCATGAGGCGCGGTGAGGTCAGGCGAGGAGCCCTCAGCCGGCACTGCGGTTAGATAACCGGAGGAGCTGTTTGGTAAACAGAACGGGAGAAACGGGTTCTGCGTGACTGCGTTGATCCGAGCGGCTCGCCGGAGGCGAGTGGGTGGAAAAGACGTGCAGCAGGACGGTGACCGAAATCAGACTGGAGCCCTAACAAACGAGCGCCATGTTCCAGAGTCGAGAGTCCGCCCTCTGGACGCCGACCCCCACTCGGCGCTGCACGGCACACGCCACATGACACCATCACGTGACCACGAGTGTCTCAGGGCACTCAGCTTATTATTCATAAAGATATACATTACCTCACAAATGCACATGCTACATAATGATGAAAAATTGATTCTAATCTAAATATTTATATTAATTTTACTCAAATCAAATTACAAAAGTGTTAAATGTATTTTCTTAATTAGATATCAAGTTATATGCCTGCCACCAAAAAATAAATAAATAACCTAACCTAACAGCCATGATACACAGATGGGGTTAAACTCAAACTTATCCCTTGTGTGTTATTTGTCTTTATTTGGTTCTTTTTTTTGTTGAAGAAAGCTGTGCGTTTATACGGTGTATCTACGTAAGTCAAAAGTTTAAGATTAAAGCGTGACGGATCGTCATCATTTACATTAAACGTCCTGTTTTAACGCATGTTAGCAGATTTTTAAAGCAATTTTGGGGGAAAAAGAAAATCAAATGTCAGGCATTTCATTCGATTCTTTACTTCCCCGTTAACCCCCCCCACGACCAGAAATAAGATCCGCCCCTAATCCAGGACAGATCCGCACCCTCATTCTGTAAAAAGAAAATGCTGATCAATAAACTGTGGTTGTTTGAAAGGAGGAGGAAAAGCCTCTTCAGTGTTATCGTTACGGGTTCACAGTTGGCAGCTCCAGCATCTCAGAATGTCGGCGTTAAACTAAATGCTCCTGAGAAGAGAGACGGTCTCCGAAAAACAGCTGCATCAACCCAGTTCATGGAAAACTCCATATCCGGGACAGGGTATCTGGGTCAGTCTTCCCCAGAGAAATGTCTGAGTCAGCAGAGACAGTCGTGTCCACTTTGGCTTTCCGTCACATTTATTCAGAGCAACCAGCGATCCACAGTGAGCAGAAGAGAGCTCATCTGGGAACACACTTGATTGCATGAGGATTGCAAGGAGGAGGAGCCTGGCAGCCATTTTGAGGAAGTGCTGTGTCATGGTGTGGGCGTTTACACACCTTCATACCTACGTGTGTGAGAGATTATATATATATATATATATATATATATAAATAAAAGCCGTCTGCGTCCTTTCAGGAGTCGACACATGAACACCTACACAGGATGCAGTCATTTCCAAACCCAATTTTAAAAACGTGTGTAATAAGAGTTACACATACTGAGAAGGAACAGGTTGCGTCATCGCACGCCTGCAGCTTTGCTAAACTTTCCCCTTCCCAAACAACTGACTGCCTCTTTGTCCCCCCTTCTCTCTCTCCATCTCAGTAATTTTCCACCAGAGAGCTCAGAGACCAGGAGGTGAAACGCACGCACACCTTAGAAAACCACACACTCTCATAAAACCAACTGAATGCCACCAAGCCTCTGACTGCTTTGTTCATGCCTTGATGTTCAGTCAGATATTGTGACCTGCTGAAATCCAATAACTGCAGATGTGCCGCTTCAGTCTCGTGCTGCAGCGAGGTCAATAAGACGAAGGACATAACGGGGACACCGCAGGCGGACAGATGTACAGCATGCTGTGTCATCCTACAGACCGCGTCACACCTGTAGATCAGGCTGGACCTAATAATACTCTATTCACACTATCAAAAGGAGTATTTTTATATTTATATAATGCTAACCATGCACCAAGGCTGCAACACTAACAGCATGAATTAATAGGTCATAAAGGCTGTTCGGTGAAAATGATTCACTCCCTAGACACAGGATTCCATCCTGAACAATTCGATGCTCATCACCCATCCATACTTCACTATTCGATTTCGTGTCATGGATGTATACGGTGTTAATATCATGCTTTAAAAGCAACAGCAGGTCATGCTGGATAGAAAGAAAGAATGAATAAATAAATGACTCACGAATCGAAACTGAATCGAATCACGAGCCTGGAAAAGATTCGAGTCGCTGTGGGATTCTCTCAAACGTCAGGATGAGAACGCATCCTACCCAAGCCTAATGTTTTTTATCATGGACAGTACCATGTGGTACAGACAAACAAGACGCCCTACTAGAAGTTAATAATAATAAAAAAAAATACTAATGAATCACGAATCGACTCGTGAGCTCTGTGCAGACTCGTAATCATGTTTTAAGGACGTAATAAAAGATTAAAAGTTTAATGACTCTTGTACAGCTCCTACACCTCGACATCAGTGATCAGTGTGTAGACGAAGCAGTATAAAATATTAAAGTCGTAAAAAAACGACTTGGATAACAGCGGATGGAGGAAAAGCCCCGCCCCCTCCAAAGATCCGACTCATACCGGTTCCAGTTTGCATCAGCACCAACCATACATGCACTTTATCACGTAGACAGACTGCGCCATTTAAGGCCCGGGTGAGCCCCGAAAGGGCACCAGATTTGATTAAAAAGTAAGCTCAATACGCAGGATATCAAAAGTGCTCACTTTATATACACTCTAACATCTTTGAACCGTCGGCTAACCGAACCCCTCCACTCAAGTGCAGAATTCAGACCTGACCCTGCGTGGGCTTTGTTACAAATGACTCACAACAGGACACTAAGAGCACTACGTAGGGCGGCGAAGTGTGCACCGTTTGAACCAGGCTCCAAGTGCGCGAATGTAGGGAACGAGTGTTCATTTGGGACACATTCGGAAACGCGCAACATCCCTCGTCTGACCTTGACGGCGGATGCCGCCGACCTTCATGGCGGATGAGAAAGTAGAATAAACAAGAAAAAATGTAGACGGCGAAAACCAAGACCTTTATTACATTCTTTTCAAACTGCAGCGATTATTTAAGAAGTCACTAATACCATCCTCATCCCTACTGCCATCACCGCTCGGAGCTAGTGATGGAGGACTACAGGACATGCTGTTTTAACGATATGTAACAAATAATATCTCAGTGTCTTAATGATTATTTTTGGCAAATGAACAAAAAAAAAACCCAAACCCTCCCTGCGCCATGTCTGAGGATGGTACATTCTGGAAGGATGATGACGCAGCGCGTGCTCATCAAGAGCAGCTCGCGACGCACGTACACAACCACGTTTCCCTTTTTTTTTTTTTTTTTTTAAATGATTAGAATTTTAATTGTTAGTTACTTTCGCCCAGTTTTTTTTATTCCTCTAGATGCAAAAAAGAGGCGATATGTTTAACACGGAGCTAAAAGAAAAAAAAAAAAAGCTGAATGAAAAAAGTTTACGTCTCATTCATTCATTCTGTTGCACTTTTTTATGCTAGCAAATTAGCATTCGTGAATACTCCTCGACTGCGGCTAGCATCCTTTAAGCTCAGACGGTCAGGAGCATTAGATAAAATCTAAGGATTACGCTCTAGTGAACAGCTTCCTGAGTGAATTAATGGTTATATAACCACACGGCTAAGCTGCGTCCTTGTACCGAGGCCTAAACGCAGCAGGAAGGGTACATCCTCTTCCTCTTTTTCTCCTTCTCTGGGAACGTCACACAAATAGCAAAGTTCTTTTTTTGTAACCGTAACCCGTGACTCTTTATTATATAAAAAAAAAAAAAAAAAAAAATAATAATAATGAACTTCATGCAGGAATTACCACGAGCTAACTTACCTCAGGCTCTGTGTGATGCTGCAGCTACACTGCGTCTCTTCCGTCTGACGCCCCTTTTTTATATACCGGGCACGTGCACGACTCTGGTCTCCCTGGTAACCTGACGTAAGGGGGGAAAGGAGGGGAGGGGGGGTTTAAACCCCAGGGTACGAGCGAACTGTCACGGCTGCCATGGAAACATCATGGCGGGCCAAAGAGTGACGAAGAATGAGTCTAAATTCGCGTTAAACGTTAGCATCTGATGATGAGACGTGCGCCAACATTAATCTAAAAAATAAAAATGGTCAAGAACTCTATATTGATGAAAGATAATGATTAATATGTATTTATTTAACCATGTATTTATTTATTTTTTAAATTTATTTTACATCTTGGTAGACTTCATTTATATTTATTCGTTTAGAAGTAGTTCTTAATCAAACACGGCTCGTTTTTTAGCAAGAAAAAAAGAAGAAAAAAAAAACGACTATTTGTTGACCGAATCCCAATTCACTTCGTACTTCCTGTATAAGTGGACTGCGTAGGGCATAATCTAACGTCTCTACGCGCCCTCCATAGTGCACTACTTGTTTGACAGGAAGCCATTTTGGATTCGCTCTGTGACATCACGTGACCCTGGTTGCGGATACAGGCAACGTGCGAGATGGAATGTCTCTCGCGCTACATTCCGCTGTGGTGCTGACGAGGAACGCGGAAGGGCGCGCGCGGGTGTGGGCGCGCGCAGAAATGGTGCATTGTTGTCCAAAGTTAGCATAGCTTGAATGTCTAATGGTGTCAGTGTTCTGAATGAGACAAAGATTTGTGTACAAACCCAACTAAAGAGATAGAAAGTGGTTTAAAACCACGTAGGAAGGGCCTCTGAAACACGCCCTCCTTTGAAAACATTGAAAAAAAAACCCCATTTTATTCAGAAAACCTTTCTAAAACTCACAGACATACATTTTTATATCACTACAGGATTTCAAACAGTACATTTTAATATATCTGGATTGCTTCAAAAGTCTAAACTGGTTAGAGGACATCCTTCCCCACACAGAAACTTGTAGGATTTAGGAGTCTGTGCAGTGAGGAGTCACCAGCAGGTCCTCCTGTCATCATGCTGTCATGTCAGATAGCAAGATGGCTACCTGCCAGTCCCCCAGCTCACACTTTCACAGATCAACATGGATTGTTGTTATTCCTTAAGTTTTACTGTACAAGAAAGCCTAAGCTTCTTAAACCTACACAGCTGTGTTTCTTATTTTATTAATAAAAGAAAGTCGTCATACACAAGCACCCTGTGAGGCTAATTCTAGTCAGTTATTTTAAAAAAAATCTACACAAGCAATTATGTTAGGGAAAAATATTCGGGTAGCAAATATAAAAACAAAAGAAATCATTATTTGAAGAAGTCCGGAGTCATTCTTCGACGCCACGTATGCAGCAATGCTGACGTCCTCTCAGTAATACAACTCCTGGTCCCACCAGCCTGTGGACAACGTTGCAGGAAGCAGAACATCAGTCTTGCTTTGATATCTGGTTTTCAGGTAGATAATGGGATTGAAATGAAAATGACTGAAATACTCACTGCCTGGGTGTCTTCTTACGCCCAGTTTCCTTATTTCATCATAAACGAAGATCAGGATGCCGTACGGCAATGGCACAAACCACCACTGCACCCTGGAGCAAATACAGAACAGACAAATGGGTGTATAGGAATCACGGACTATAGATCATCACACGTACATGTTTTATTGCAGAGTACACGAATGCAGAGGGAAAACTGTAAAGTACCTGATAGGCATGAAGTTGAAGATGTTTGGCATCCCTGGGCAGTAACACAAGAGGTTACCGAGGCACAGCTGGAAGACTATCGCAGTCACAAGCACTCGGTTTCTGCATGACAATAAATAAATAGATAGATAGATAGATAGACAGACAGACAGGGTGGTTGTGGTGGTTAGCACTGTGACCTCACAGCAAGACAGTCCTGTGTTCGATCCCTGGGGTCGACCTGGGTGCCTTTCTTTCATTGTGGTGTTAACATATTCTCCTCATGTCTGTGTGGGTTTCCTCCGGGTACTCTGGTTTCCTCCCACAGCCCAAAGACATGCACAGAGGGGATTAGGCTAATTGGCGACTCTAAATTGGCCGTAGGTGTGAATGTGAGTGTGTTGCCCTTTGGTGGACTGGTGATCTGCCCAGGGGGTAACCCCGCCTCTTGCCCACCCGAAGTCAGCTGGGATTGGCTCCAGCTTTCCCCCCGCGACCCTGAACAGGATTAAGTGCCAGAAGATGAGTGAGTGAATAAATAAATAAATAAATCACACTATCATAATAAGATAATCATTAGATCTCAGCAAGTCTCACAGCAGTGCAGCTACAAATCACAGGTTAGATGGAACTAAATATTGATTTAAAAAAATACAATGTGTACATTCTGGAACTTTTAGTAAATTATTGAGGTATAAGAAGAATAAAACACTTATGCGGGATGCGCTGTTATAGTAAAACAATCAAGTTCAGGGTACTAACAGGAACTCTGTACATGACCCCATCATACCACTCATTATTTTAGTGACATCTAGTGGTAAAAGCAGGAGTAAAAGCCAAGGAGACTTGGGAGAATGACCTGGAATAGAATACATATACATATACATATATATATATATAAACCTAAACGCTGATAGATCCTCCTGTACTCCTGCACTGTGATTTCTCTGAACTGTTTCCATAGCGACATCGTGTTAGGGCACAAATATGACCCGCTAGTTTTTTCTTTTTTGTTTTTTTTTTTTTTTTTTTTACAGACTGACTAGACTAGACAGTCATTACAGATTGACAAGATGGTATTGGCGAATCAACCGGATATCGTGGTTGTGGATAAAGGGCAGAGGAAAGCCATAGTGGTGGATGCAGCGATACCAAGTGATGGAAACATCAGGAAAAAGGAACATAAGAAACTGGAAAAATACCAAGGGCTCAGAGAGGAGCTGGAGAGAGCCTGGAAGGTACAGGTGACAGTTGTGCCCGTGGTGATCGGTGCACTCGGGGCAGTGACCCCCAAACTGGAAGAATGGCTGCAACAGATCCCCGGAGCAACATCTCAGTCCAGAAAAGCGCAGTGCTGGGAACAGCAAGGATACTGCGCAGAACCCTCAAGCTCCCAGGCCTCTGGTAGAGGACCCGAGCAGAGAGTGGGACAAACACCACCCAAGGGTGAGACGAGGAATTTTTAATATATATATATATATATATATATATATATATATGTTCTGCTTGATGGGTCAGTGCTGGTACCAGGTGCACATAGACCACGTTTTTCAGTGGCTTGTGTAACACTAACCTGAAGAAGCCCTGCTGGAAGACAGACAGCCGGCGAGTTTTCCTGATTAACACATCAGCAATCTGGCAGACCTCAATACTGACGAAGAAGACAGTGTAGCAGGTGTACTCCTGATACAGACGCTGACTGAACGTCTGTCAAAAATATATATAAATACATAAATACATCTAATTAAATCAAAGTGACATCTTTCTTTGAGATCATTCGGATTAGAAAGGACATTTTAGTTCCACTTTATATTAAAAGTCACTAATATACTGTCTGTGTAGTTACTGATAAACTATCCAGACGTAACAAATAAGGACGTATTGAGGATGTTAGAGATTGATTCCCGCAGTCCGTCGTATGTAAATTAACCTGTTCCTTTGACACTTCTACCCTTCCTTATGTTTTATCATGCTTTTAGTGTAAAGTGTAAAGCACATTCTAGCTGAAATATGCCCTATAAATAAACTTGCTATGCCTTGCCTTGTAAGATTGATGTTAGAAGGACCAAGACGTTTCAAAATTGTTCATTTTTTTTAGTCAATATTTAAATCATTTTCCCCATGGATGTCATTTTAAAACCAATCTTTTTGGGACGGACCCATTCCTGGCCGTAGCTGTCCTGCAGGTCTTGCAGTTTGACGTCTTCCCACTGAGAGCGAAGGCCCACGCAGAGCAGCGGGTACCAGCCCTCCTGAGCCATGGCCGTGAAATAATCTGTGAATCCTGCGAAAGACTGGATCGCCCCTAAAGACAGGAAAAGGCAGCTCATAAATGCTGATAAATGCACACGCACTGAAATAATAATAATAATAATAATGAAAATCAGTCCTGTTATTAGAAACCTACATACCGATCTGAAAGTAGGAGTAGACGGCGAGGGCCTCGTTCACCAATCGGTCCCTGCGTGGGTTCCTGGGTTTGAGATGCATGATGTCGCTCTCGGCTTTCTCATAGGCCAGGGACACTGAGGGGAACTGAGAGACAGCGGACGTCAGAGTGAAAACTCCAGGATTATAACGTCACGAGTGAAACGATGACATTGGTGCACACTCACGATGTCCGTGGCGAGCTCGATGAAGAGGATGGTGATGCAGCCCAGAGGCAGCGGCACGCTGACCGTGATGTAGATGAGGTACGGGGTCAGCTCTGGGATGTTCTTCGTCAGAGTGTAGGCGATGGATTTCTTCAGGTTATCAAAGATAAGTCGACCTACGGGGCAAAACGAGTCAAAAACAAAATGACATTCTTCACATTCAGTAATCATGAGAGGTATAAATATGGGGCATTATACGGGATAAGGTATATAAGGTATATAACATGCTGTGGAGTTGAAATACAAGACATTTTAAATCATAAAAGTTTTTACTTTCCTTTGACCCACCCTGTTCAACTCCAGTCACGATCGAGGCGAAGTTATCGTCCAGCAGGATCATATCTGCAGCGTTTTTTGCAGCGTCAGAGCCGGCGATGCCCATCGCAATACCGATATCTGCTTTCTTCAGCGCCGGGGAATCGTTCACTCCATCTCCTGTTACTGCTACGATGGAGCCCTGATGCAGAGAGAGTTAGACATACCTGTACATTTACATAAACAGACCTTGTCTCATCCTTTAGTACATGTATACGAGGAAGATAATGTGTAGTTATAGCTACTACATGCTGGTGTTATTTTTAATATTTATGGAAATTACTAACACAGAACACAGAGGTTAAGAGAACATAAGGAAGTGATTTGTTTTGGGAATTCTGGGATGTATCCGGTTATGGCGTGATCTCCAGTCCCAGTGTAGACGTTAAAGGTATTGTTGATGGCATTTAAAGTCTTTTCCAGTCATAAAACCAGACCCGGAGACCTGAAGCCAAGGACCAAGTCGATATTTCAGCTATTGGAACTTGAGAAAAATGGTGTAAATATTTTCTGCACGTACAAGAAAAATGTTTTTCAGGTCGTTCATGCTTTTTGCAAATCCCACATGTCCTTCAAAGCAAGAAAGGTGAAGAGTTAATTGTGATATCTCCGAAACGTGACATTATTGATCATGAGATCAGTATTACTGCACAGGATGGCATGTAGGATTTACACTGGTTGACAGGTGTGTCGCTCCGCCCTCTTTCCCTGATTGGTTGGATGAAGGTGCTGGAATGTAAGAACTTTCATCAAAAGCTCAACAAAAGAAGTCTTGAGTTTCTTCGTTTGGTTTTTTCACCTAACTGCATTGCTCTGTTATTGATCTCAGGATTGATTATTGATGTGTGACTCGCTAGCCGGTCTCACCAGGCGCTGGCAGCTCTCCACGATGATGAGTTTCTGCTGGGGAGACGTGCGGGCGAACACCATCTCCGGGTGATTCCTCAGAGCTTCATCTAACTCCTCACTCGTCATCTCCTTCAACTGACCTCCGTTAATAACACAAGCGCGAGCGTCTCTGTCGAACAAAGAATCACAACGAAAACCATGAGAATGGACACTAACTTTAGCTAGCTTCACCTAGCTTTATCGTCAGTCTTACACCTGAGAACACCAACTGACTCACACTGTGGATCACGTATGCATGTCCTGTCACACCACCGGCTACTTGAGGCACGAGATGAGGAGTGTGTAATGAGAGGTCATATTGGCGTCCATATTGGCTAGCTAATAGATGAACAAAGCTCTCAAATCAACTGCTACACTCACATCAGCTCAATTGGGCTTCCAAAGTATAACATAAACATAAACAAACTGTTATTTTTAACACAGTAAAAGTCTTCACGTGCCTCTAAATATTGCTAAAACACTGGTTTCAGGCAAGGGTGGTACGGTGGTGGTGCCTCACAGCAAGAAGGTCCTGGGTTCGATCCCCGGGGTCGACCTGGGCGCCTTTCTTTCTGTGTGGAGTTTGCATG
>JAQLOM010000019.1:270359-281982 GCA_030068315.1 Chrysichthys thysi
CAAATACAAATACAAATACCGGCTGCGTCCTACACCTCTAATATATATATATATATATATCGTGGGTGCCAATACTTTTTAGATCATTGTCCTTCAAGGGTACACTGCTCTAATGTGAAAATAAAACCACGCAGCATCTGCAGAGCGTCTAACGTCACGCAGGTCCGGGTCTTATTCGTTGTATATATTCACTGCTAATTGTAATGAAGGGTGCCAATAATTTTGGACCTGACTCTTCAAGAAGGAAATCCTGGAATGTTTACGTTTTACGATCGAACCGATCCGCTGTGACGACAGTGATGTGACGCCTGCGACGTGTTTAGGAGCAGTTACGAAGGCTTTAGGAAACGTGAGTTTGCTCTTCACCTCTTCTTAACTTGCTCCACAGGGATGCGCAGCCTGTTGGCGATGTCCTCCACCGTCTCACTGCCCTCCGATATGATGCCCACGTTCGCAGCGATCGCCTTTGCCGTGATGGGATGGTCGCCGGTAACCATGACGACCTGCAAATGAAAGTATTCTGTTAGTTATCCATACATATTAAGATGTACGATAGGTATTATTCAGATATCTCCAGTATAAAGAATAACGCTGTGCTAAAATGACTTTTCTGCGTGACTTACTCGAATACCAGCAGTACGACATTTCATCACAGCATCAGGAACAGTGGCACGAGGAGGGTCGATCATGGAGATGAGGCCGGCGAAGCAAAGTCCAGACGTGGAGAAGTTCATTTCATCTGCGTCGAAGGTGTAGCCACGAGGAAACTCCTTCTCGTTCAGGTACAAGTGGCAGAAACCTGAAGGAGAAGAAGAAGAAGAAGAAGAAGAAGAAGAAGAATGTTTGAGAGGAAATTGAATTACAAAAATTCAGCACTAACCCAAAAATAATCCTTTTTTTTCTACTCCTCCTTTTTTTGTTTTAGCTTTTTGGGAATTCTTTGAATGGAATTTAAATATTCCTGAAGGTCTTTATGGTGTTAAAGCACTTTCATCCCAAACCAATCCTGCACTTATAATATTTAACCCTGCTCTGGTCCCATGGGGTCTATGAGACCCCCAGCCCTCTTTGGACCGTGTTTTTTTGGAAACTATCATGACTAGTGACCTCGCCTGCCACGGATTTCCTCGTAAGGCCTTCCTAAGTATGTGACACATGTTCGATAGTTTCGTAATAGTCGTAGTATAACAATAAATTGGAGTTAAAATTATGACACATGCTTTAAATATTTGACCTATTACCAATATAATTAGTACATTGCTAACAGGATGCAAAATGAGAATAAATACATTAAAAAACACCTTAGCCCCACTGATAGCAGTAGGTAAAGTAAACCTTTTTTGTTTTTATATTAAAAAAGGACACACAATGTTACTCTGAGAACCAAACTGCATCAACATGATCTCTATAATTTATAAAGTTTCCTTTGAGAGACTTTGGAGTGACCAAAGGGCCCCATGCTGTCTTACCCAGCACTCTCTCTCCCAGTCCTCCCAGGTCCATGTAGGCCGTCTGGAAGGCTTCTTTCCACTGCTCATCCAGGGGCAGCTCCTGACCTTTAATCAGGATGGTGGAGCAGCGTTCCAGGATCCTTTCCGGCGCCCCCTTCATCACCAGCAGATAGCGGAGGTCCAGCGGGTCCTCCAACTCATGTATTGACAGCTGGACACAACAAGGGGGCGACAATGAGACAGCGAACTGAGGGAAAAGTAGATGTGCTGCGCATCACATGCTCGGAGACAAAGGTGGGGGTTTGAGGTACAATTCCAAATGTCTCGTGCAAATGTAGACAAGGAGCCCAAAAGGGCCGCAGGGACTGAAACAGGATTCTGATCAGTGAATCCACGTTTGGATCGATCTTCTCCAGCTGCATCTCTGACATCAGTGGAGCTGTAAAGCTCTCGTTCTCGTACATTATCCTTTCTCCAGCTCATTCACAGGGACTTGTACAGGCTGCTGTAGGAATGACTGTTTATAGCTGCGATGACATAAGTGAGAACATTTATTAAAAGCATTTTCATAGCTATTTTTAGGTCTTTAGGATCATATAAGACCATTTTAGGATCCTCATGAATAATTATTTGGGGCCGATGTGTATTATTGAAGCTATTTATTAATAAGTATTCAAATATAATGGGATATTGTACCATGACTTTTGGTTCATGCTGATCTGGCAACCCTGACTGACTGACTGACTGACGGAAAACAGAAAGAAGATTTGGTCTTGGTCATACCTGAAACTTGTTGGTGGAGTTGAAGGGCACCTCACAGATCTTTTTGAATCGTGCTCTGTAGTCTATGATGTTTCCGATGGTTAACTCAGTGAACTTTAACAGTGCTGTCTCTGAAGCGTCGCCCACCACTATTCTCTGCACCATGCAGCAGACAATGAAAAAAACACATCAGAACTGTTAAACAGACGACCGTAACATGAGTCGTGTCTCATAATCGACTAATTCGATATTAGTGCGTTGGTAATTAGTGCATATAAAACCAATTTCTTCCCTTTTTTAATCTTATTTGCTGTAATAAATCTCATAATCTCATTTGCTCAAGGTCAGAAAAGCTTCCCACATAGTGGCAAGAGCAGACACACTCCTCACCAAGCTTTAGGCCTTTATAGGGCACTAACTGAAATATTTGGAAATTCAAAATTTCATCCCTAGAGTGGAGGATATTACAAGACTTTATACTGCGAGAAATGTTTGAAGTAGAGATGCCATATGTGGCCAGTGTAGGGTTGAATTTTTGCAAAAAAAAAAAAAAGAAAAAATTATACATGCATATATATATACACAGGTAGTCCTCAGGTTCTGATATCCCCATTGTAAGTGGAAAATGTTGTATGTCAAACCACTGCTTAGCCTAGCTTAGCCTAGCCTATTGAGGAGACTTTTCCTGTAGGAGACGTACTGGGCGTTTAGAAGACATGCTTTTGAATTAAAATTAGCTCTTGAAGCACACAAAAAACAGGCCGTAATGCACTGTACAGTACACCGATACACAAGGGAACTCCGTGAGTCGCGGGAGAGAGTGAGGCATCACGCAAGGTGAGTGACGCGTACATCTGGGCGTCATCCGAACATATCGTACGTCATACGCTGTTACGCTGGCCTGCCAGCGATGCCGGCCAACGAATCTTAAATATTTTCTAAACATTTTACAATTTTTAGCATATCGCAATCGTCATCATAACTTCGAAAAATCGTAAGTCGGGCTGTCGTAACTCGGGGAGCACCTGTATATACATTACATATATAATTTATATAATAAATATATTTATTCTATGCATTTATATAGAAAGAACTCTCAAGAGAACGTTCTAAAGGAAGAACTCCTGTTTATTTAGGACAGGAGGAGTCCATGTGGTTCTACAGAAAGACACGAGGAAGTCATTTTGGATGTTTCCTAATATAGTTCTTCATCCTATAAAGGGTTAATATGGAATAACGTAACAAACCTACATTTTTATCATTTAAAAATAAACCCTACAATTGAATTACTAGAAATAATTCAAACAGGCTCAGGTTCATGGATCATCTATTACTAAAAGGGTTAAACACACAGTGTGAGGAAATTGCACACTTCAGCATTCAGGCCTTTAATCCAGATTAAAATGTACACAAGTGGGCGGAGTTTGCCTTAAATAGAGACATAGTACACCACTATACTGGCAATATACTTGACTGCAGTATATTATTAGGTGTTTATTTCAATTCTTGCCATTGTAGCAAATGCCTTCATACAGTATATCATCAGGTTACAATGCAATCCAAGACTGTATTTTCTATTCCTGATTGTTTCTTTGAGCACAAAAGTGAGCATTTATATTTAAAGGTTTTGGTCTTGATGCTATTGAAGCGAACAGGGGGGTAACCCTGTGGAGCCCCCTAATGGTCACGGTAAGGATTTTTTAAAAGCTGGATCGTCCGTTGCTAAAAGGGTTAAACACATGCAAAGGTACTTTTGCATTCCCTTGCAATATTTTTGCATTAACCCTAATCCTAACCCTAATCGTAAACCCTTATGCTTATTGCAAGGTGACACAAAAGTAGCTCTAAATAACTCTAAAAAAAAACAAAAAAAAAAACGCTCACCATGACCCTTAGGGGCTCCGTATAACCCGACCCTGAATATCCAGAACTTTCTCCACATAAATACTGATATCACTTTTTAGCACAGGTCACTGATTTTAAATATGACTCTCAATGCACAGGATCAAAAGTCTTGTCTGATTCCCGACAGCTTGGTTTTGTGGATGTTTGAGATTTATATCACACGCAGTAACCAAATATTCATTTACTACCCAGAATGCTCTCTGATTTCACTGACATTTCCTCACCTTGGGGATTGGCACTGTCTCCTGATTGGGTTTGAAAAACGCCCGATTGCACAGACTCGCAACTCGTCCCAGTGACCTCCACGTCTCCGAGGACTGGTCAAAACTCTGACCTGGACAAACACAAACATAACACAGTGAGATTTTATTACAGATACAGTTCACTCCAGAATTATTGGCATGCTAAATTAAATCCATTAATGCAGTATGTCCCAAAGTCAGGATTTCTAGGTGTTTTTAAAAATATTTTTCATTTTATTTCGGATCCAAGACGGCTTTGGTACTAACAATAGAAGATGGAATTCAGTGAATACACAAGTGTCGTAAAGTCCAGGCTCGGTCAGTTTGAGCATTTGTTATAATATCTGTATTTAAATAAATAAATAATTGGCTATAGATCCAGATAAATTATTAAGATCAGTTGTTTTACCACATTTACCTATCAAGTAGAATTTTTTTTAAAAAGTTTTCTTTTTAAAACACTGGTTTTAATATTATTGGAAATTACAAAAATTTCCATTCGGAAAATGCTATCATTTGAAAATAAAAAAAAGAAAAAAATTCTCAGAGGAATGTTTGTTATATATATATATATATATATATTTTTTTTTTTTTTTTTTTTTTTTGCCAAGCTAAGGCTACCAATAATTACTCAGGTGAGTCTAACTCTCTGGGGTAAAGAAACTCATTAGGAGGTCGTAATGAAGCTTTCGAGATTAGGTTCCTCACCTGACTGGTCCTCGGTGGTGTCTGCAGCGTGGATCATGTTGTCGAACCACAGGTGAGCCACGGTCATACGGTTCTGCGTCAGGGTTCCTGTTTTATCCGAGCAAATGACGGACGTAGAGCCCAGCGTCTCCACGGCTTCCAAATTCTTCACCACGCAGTTCTTCCTGGCCAGACGTTTGGCCGTCAGGGACAGACACACCTTCAGAAATACACAGTTTACACTGTAAAGGCACATAATTACATCCAAAAGATAAATATATCCAATTAATATCATTGCAATATCATTATTTATTAATAGGTAATAATATTTTGGATAATAATGGATAATGGGTTCTTATGTAACGCAGGGTTATGATCCCTAAAGCACTTATTTGCTCTCATATCTATGTAAATATTTAAAGGTCACATTCACATCACAGAGATTGTGTTCAGGACATTTTGACTTTGGAGCAACAAGGTGAGATAAAAGAGTGTAGAAATGGACGTTGTGAAGAAGAAGGTGAGTTTGAGAAGGCAAATGACCTCGATCTGTCCCTTCTACTGTTAATATCGGAAATTTTTTTGTAGTTAAAATTGTGTAAAATAATTCAGAGTTACATTGCTGAGAATAAAAAAAAGGTAAATATGGTAATGCGTCATAGGTTATGAAGAGGGTTAGATTCAGTAGAGATTTTACTTCTTTATTGCTTTCAAATACAAACTAATTCACACTGGACGGGGTTTCTGTATACAGGGGATCCTCAGGTTACGACACATTTCCGTTCCTACGCCAGTGACGTAACCCGAATTTTGGTGTAAGTGGAAACGATCCTAATACAGTTGTACAATCATCATCTAGAACATAAAAACACAACTAAGACAGACACACACACACACATATATATACATATCCATGGCTGTTTCTCCCTTTTCTGATCTCTTTACAATGTCAAATTTCACTTTCATCCTGATGGCTTTCCTCTTAGTCGAAGCACGACCATATGAAGACTCGGACTTTCCTTTAGGAGCCGTGATAAGGGCCAAAAAGTCTCCAAATAAAGCAACACAAACGGAACAGTCAACAGTTTTTACAGTCAACTTCGCCGACTTCCTCACTCATACACCTTATGCGTTACTGCGTATTCTTCCACCGGACGCAAACCAAACTAGTTCGCCCATGTAGTCCGTAAATACGACGTTAACGGCATAAACCCAAACACTCCTGTCTCTCTCTCTCTTTTTTTTTTTTTTTACCTTTTTTGGAAGCAAGTGTCGTAAACTCGAAACGTCGTAAGTCGAGCCTGTTGGAACCTGGGACCTCCTGTATTGAGGAATTTTTTTCACGGTTTGAAGAAATATTTCAACCCATCCCAGGCGTGTATGGAAGAGCACGTATTGTTTTTGGCATGATTAACACGTATTGGACAGGTTTTTTGCTCACCTTACAGACATGTCCAAAGCACAGTGCTGTTTCTTACTACAAACCACGTACGTGGTATATGCAATTTACCGGACTATTAAATAAGAGCAATAAAATTAGAAATAATAAAAAAAAAGACAAGTGTGGCTCACAATCCAGATGCGTGTGTTCTGTGAGTGGGTCCGAGCTTTTAAGTGAAGCTTAGTGGCTCTCAGGTGAAGCGTGAGCGAGCTGGAGTCAACTTTGATTCCGAACCTCCATTCATTTAAATGGGGCCAAAAATGTATAGATGCCAATGAGGAAAACGGGATGAACAGAAAGCAAGAAAAAGACGAGTGTGGGTCATTTCACGTATGTGTTGAGAGAGTTCCCCTGAGGGGGCATATTAAGTTTGGTGGCTCTCTGCTGAAGTGTGAGCGAGCAGGAAGACTCTGATTCCAAAACTCCATTCATTTTAGAAAGGTAAAAAAAAAACCCACCTAAAAACGCCAGGAAAACAAGAGAACAAGTGTGTCTTTCCAAAAGATAGAGATAGATACAAGTACATGATTTGGGCACAGGATGAACAAGTGAAGTTGGTTTGGTTTGAAGTTGGAAGTTGGTTTGTATTGAAAACTACAGGTGAAGGATTGCAGCGAATCACACTAACGAGTAACTAATATCAGATTACGAACATGTCTTGGAGATCATAAAGCATCCAAGGGTGGAAAATGCTAGAAAAAATATAAAACAATGCTGACAGATGAATTCTGATCAATTGAATTTAATAAATTTGTCCACTTTGTTGTTTCTGCTTGTTGACTTAAACAGCGATGGGAAAAGGGAGTGGCTAAGGAGCTAGCTAGCTAGTATCATAAGTAAGGATAAGTAAGGTTTATCAGAGAAAACAGCATTTTTTTCACACCGTGTTTGGTACTTACAGTCACAGTAGCTAAAAGTCCCTCAGGCACATAAGCCACCACGATAGCCATGAAGAAGATCATGGCTTCCAAAAAGGCGTAACCAATAAACATGGCAACCACGAAGAACGTAGCTCCAAAGAAGATGGCCAGACCAGCGATGATGTCGACGAAATGCTCGATCTCGATGGCGATCGGGGTTTTCTCGTTGCCCACTCCTGAGGCGAGGCTGGCGATGCGTCCGATGATGGTGCTGTCACCGGTGTTGATGATAACCCCCGTAGCTACACCTGTCCAAGCAGGGGTGTGGTCAAGCTCAGTGGATAAGCGGCTCCGAGTTGGTTTCTAGTCTTAGATTGCAAATGTGTGTGCTCATATACATGTTAAAATCTAAAAGAAATGTACTGCATAAGGTCACATCAGTTTTAGAAATGTGTGTGTGTGTGTGTTACCCTCTAAACAGGTTGTGGAGAAGAAGGCGATATTCCGGGTCTCCAGAGGACTCTCATGTGTGCACTCGGGGCTCCTGGTCTGAGGCTCCGACTCGCCAGTCAGAGATGAATTATCCACCTGGGAAAGTAATTGAGAACGATGGGGTGTTTGTGTATCTTTAAACTGCTTTGAGATCAGTTCTGAACCCCAAGCACAAAAAACAACAGAAAGTGTTTTTCTTTTAAATGCATGGCTCCATTTTATTTCACTCCTGTCAGCCACGTACTGTCATCTGTATTGATATGATGATCTTGACAAAAAGTGTTCAAAAAAGCCACGTTTGTCTTTTCTTTTTGCATACACAAAGTTTGATTCAAAGTCTAATCATCGGGGCAGTGCACACCTGGTTGAAGTAAAGGCTTTGAAATTTGACCTCGATCTCGACTTATGCAATAAAAACAGAATTTTTATGTTGATTATCAATGCCAGTAGAGTTCCCATACTGACACCTCTACTGACATTGATAATCACTATAAAAATTCAACATAAAAATAAAGGATATTACCAAATTATAAGGGAATAAGTTGAGGGGTAAGGGGTTAAATCACATCTAAACTTATGATGGGTGAAATCCATGTGGTTCAAGGACCTCAAGGAGACACACGGGAGGCCATTTTGGATGTCTGTTGAAGTGACCAAATATGGTTCTTCTCCCAGTAAAGGGTTAACTCCATATCGGGTTTAAACTTTTAAACAGTGGTGGTCTTGCTGTCACTTGCCGTCTTGCTACTTTCCACAGCATTAAATGTACAGAACTATAAAGAGATAAAAAGTGCCAAGCTTTAATTAATGACTTGTAATCATTGGTAAGTTGCGGTGGTATAAGAAGAATAAAACACGTTGGAACATTTTTTTTTTTCTGGCACGTTGGAGTGTTTTCATGTTTTACATTTTTTCTTCCTGATGTTTGATTCCTGGTTACTGTGACATGCAGTCCCCACGCCTGAAAATGAAATTGGGTACGTTTCCTGAGGCGGTTTTTGCCTAGTGCTGATATTTTGACACTATCCTGCCTAAAGGACAAAGCACCAGTGTGTATTCAGGTCTGGTTTTACATTTGACTTTTACTTCCTGCAGCTCAAACTCTCCACTTTCTTCTCACACCATTTTAGACATCACGACATTTCATAGTTTCTGATCTAACAAGTCTAACCTTTAACAGACATAGAATCTATCTGTAGTTTTCCCGTTGTAACATAAACATAAGAGTTTATAGCTTGTGAATTTAACCTGAAGGAAGAATTTCTAGCTGTACTTCAGCTTTTATCCGACTGAACTGAGAAGGTTTAGGAACGTGCTCAAAGACCAGACACTGGGTGTTTTCTTCTATCTCCAAGATCTTGAACGTCTGAGCCACCTTAAGTCTGTGTTGGAACCCTCTGTTACAGAGCTCTGCTCACACACCTTACAGCTCTGTGATGTGATGACACGGATATCAGCAGGAACCCTGTCTCCTCCTTTGATCTCCACCAGGTCGCCCACCACCAGCAGGTTGGCGTTGATCTGGGTCTTTTGGCCGTCTCGGATTACCATGGCTTGCTGGAGGGAAGAAAAGATACCTTCGTTTTTGTCTCATTATCCCCCCTGTTCTCACAGCCAGTTTATCTCAGGATCACAACATCATTGGCAAACAGGATGAGCTTTTGCTCTCGCGCTGCACTTTCCGAAGCAAGGTTAAGATTTTAATCAGTAAATACTGGAGTGTCATCAGGACAGATGTGCTTATGCTTTGAGCTTTCTCTGGAACATGACGGTGTTGGCTGCCACGCCGCTGTGCTACAGGACTGTGCTGTTATCTCACCTGCGGTACCAGGTTCTTGAAACTGGCGATGATGTTGGTGCTCTTGAATTCCTGGTAGTAACCAAAACAGCCGGTGACGACGACCACAGCGATGAGAGTGATGGCCAAATAAAGCTGCACAGACACAGATACTGGACCATTAGGAAATTAATGAACAGGATGAACAGGAAGTTCAAAACAGAGAAAGTCAATAACAGACTGCACAAAGCGTCTTAGTGCTAAACACGCAAAGCACTTATTAACACTTAAGCACGAGTCCCTGCATCTCAGATGGACAATTATAATAAATAATGTGCTATTTGAGCCGTTCTTTCTGTTTTTTTCTCTTTCAAGCACTTGCCCAACCCAAGATTTTTAAAAAAAAATTTTTTTTTACCCAAGTACACGTTTTTTTTGCCCATGCAATAAAAGGTCAGTAAATTTGCCCTTATAGAAGACTTCAGATATAGAAGTGTTCTTTTGTTCATCCTGAGGCTTCTGACACCCAGTCATGAGCCATTTTTGGCCAAGCAGAGGCTCCTTTTACTCAGACTGGGGTTTCTACCATCCAAGCCAAGGCTCCGCCAAAACTAAGCATTCATTTGCCCAACTTTCATTTGGCTTCTTTTGCTTCAATAGTGACTTCATCTACCTAAGAATACTCTTCTTTCACCCAAACCCAGGCATCTTTTGCCCAAACTGAAGCTTCTTCTGCCCTTCCAGAGACTTTTTTCTCTCTTTTTTCCCCCCCTTAGGCTTTTTTCCCCAACCAGAGACTTTTTTTTCGCTTTTTTTGCCCAACCAGAGGCTTTTTTCTCTTTTTTCCCTCCAACCTGAGGCTTTTTTTGCTTTGTTATTTAATTTAGATGCTGGTACAATAAACAGGCACAGAGTGTTAAGGTGAAGTGACATGATCCAGCTCCATATCTACTGAGGAAATTATTTTTGTGCCAATTAGGATTTGGATTTACACTCTCATCATTCATGCTTTGGTGATGGTGGGGCAACATCAGGATCCTCAGGTTGACCCTGAGCTGTGTGCTGGGTTTCCTCCAGGTTCTCCGGTTTCCTCCTAAAACATGCAGACAGACGAACTTGCTATGCTTAATGGAATCTTTAAGCAATCACTGCGTGAGTTAAATCTGACTCTAAAATGTAGTGAGACTTTTAATTTTGTGTGCTTGTATCTCCCTTTGATATTTTCATCTCATGTCTGCATGCTCGCACCCTACACCTTTAATCTGAACTAGAATTTTTTTAAACAGTATTTTAGGTCGAGTTTGGTATTAAATTAAAAATTTAAATCCACTTAAATGTGATTTAAAGTTAAGGTGTTTATCATCCTCACGTCGTCATAACTGCCGATGTCACCATCGGCGCACTCGATGCCGAAAGCGATGAAGCAGATGATGGCGGCGACCCACATCAGACACTGCAGACCTCCGGCCAGCTGCCGGGCGAACTTCACGTACTCGGGCGTCCCTTTGGGTGGCTTCAGCTCGTTGGGGCCGTCGCGCTCCAGGACCTGCTGAGCGATCCTCGAGGTCAGACCCTACAACACGGTACGATAGATTAGACAAGAGGGTCAGTGCAAAGCCCGGTCCTGTTAACATGTTATCACAGGTGTAACAACACAACACCAGAATTTAATCGAGGAAATATGTATTTATTGGGGAAAAAAGCACATAAATATTCTTGAAATTCTGCATCATAGGAAACATTTGTCAATCCACCTGTAACGCTGTGATCATAAAAATCATTGTGCGTCTTCAAATGGAAATGCAAGAAGAATAAAAGCATTTTAGAGTAGATCTGGTCAATGTTATTTATTATTCATCTTTATTTGTCTTCTGACGCTTAATCCTGTTCAGGGTCGCAGCGTGGGGAACCTGGAGCCAATCCCAGCTAACTTCAGATGGCGAGAGGCGGGGTTACACCCTGGGCAGGTCACCAATCCAGCGCAGGGCGACACACAGAGACAGACA
>JAQLOM010000019.1:283902-295911 GCA_030068315.1 Chrysichthys thysi
TCGTGTGCTCAGCGATCTTACAACGGCAGTGAAGAGGCCCTGGGTGAGGCAGGCAGTTCTCTCGCCTCAAGGTAGGGGGCACTCGTGAGCCCAGGCGTTCTTATGCGACTCTGCAGAGTAAGTGACAGCGAGCGAGCAACAATCTTAGAGTCCATGGTCACGAGTGAGTCAAGTGCTGTGAGATTTGAAATATTTTCTAATTATTTTACAATTTTTAACACATTGCAATCATCATCATCATCATCCACTTCCTAAAAATTGTATGTCGGGGCATCATAACTCGGGGAGCACTTGTGCTTCACTTTATGTTGTTATTCTAAAATATTATGTCATTATTACGCATTCTTATCATTTCACGGTCTCTCATTATATCAGGCTATTTTCTTGCCATTTCAAGCTATTAGGCCCTTATTTTAAGACCTGTTATTTCAGGTTATTTGGTTATTTCAAGCTACTATCTTCTCATCATCTGAGATAATATCTTGCTTTTTTTATGGTTGTATGCTGTGGGTTTGGGGTCTTAACTGGTTTTTTAAAAAATTATTATGTCAAGTAATTATAATAATCATAATTTCAAGACACTTCAGGTTATCTTGCTCTTTTTACATTGCAATTGTACAGTTATCTCGTTATCGTCGTATTTCGAGTCGTCTTGACGTTAGAAAATACGATGACATTTCAAGATTCTATACTGGCATTTCAAGATATGCTCATTATTTCAAGATGCGTTGCTGTTTCAGGTTTCTGAGCGCAAAGTTCATCGTTTGAAGATTTTGAGCTAAAGTTTTGGTATTCCAAGATATCATTATTTCGAGTTATCTTATCATTTCAAGAGATTAACTCAAAATAATGAGATGTTAAGTGTGATTAATGACATGATGACCTGAAAAATAAATATTATCATTACATGGTCCTGAAATAACCGGTTTAAGCAAAATAATGAGATAACACCTCTGCTGATAACAGATAGAGAATAATGAGACGTGTTAAGTTGAAATTATGATTGTGTGATGATATTTTTGTGGATTAATATTTGTTTCAGGGCTTCAGTAAGAGGGTGATTGTTATTTTTTTTTCTATATCAGTGCAGAAAAGAGCAGAAAAAAACAGTTAAAGATCAAACATGAAGCTCGGATCAGAGTTTTCGGTGTCTCTGATTTGAGCAAAACAAACAAAAAAACCCACACAAAGTCTGACTTTATATTTTTGCAATTAAATTTAATTCAAGTTTGTATGGTTTCAGATTACTGGACATGTGATTTAGTCAGGAGGTAAAGTTGGGATATGCAAATTCCTATGATATTTACATCTCTGAAGGGGGAAAAATCTACAAATGAACATTTTGCATTTATTTTGCATAATTTCTTTTTAAGTTCCGATCTGAAATAAAGTTCTAGGTAGAGTTCACACCGCCTACATGTTACACCATAAGGATCGAGCATACCTAATAAATAGGAACTCGTTTGTGTTTCGGCCTCAGCAATGCAAATAAAAAAAAAAAAAACCCACAAAAATCTAAAATATGAATAGTAAAACACGAACATTATGGGTGAAATATTTTTAACGGAATTACATTTAAATACAAGTTTTTAAGATGCACTTTCATACTTTCGCCCGCCTGATGTTTGTTACTATGACAACCAAATGCAGCTACGCCATTGAGGTGAAATCTTAATGACCTGTTTACAGTCTTACAGTTCAGACTTCTATTGTGTAGTTCTTTGAAATTTGAGATAAATGCACAGAGCAGATATTTCCTGAAAACGTGAATATATTATAAAGGTGTGTACAGTGTGCGTGTGCGTGTGTGTGTGCGTCTCACATGTTCAAATGCATCGAAACCATTTAATTAAATTCTCTGTGTAATATCCATGCATATAGATAATTATAGACTCTCTCTCTCTCTCTCTCTCTCTCTCTATGTATGTATATATAATTTATAGGGTATATTCTATAAATATATATAATATATAAATTATTTACAATTTACATATTTTGAGTGCAATAAATGTCATTGAAGGAATAATGGTTTTAATTAATTAAAAAAAAAACCCCCACCTATACCATACTATACTATACAATGCTATACAATACAATACTATACTATACTATACTAAACAGCATATTAGGTTTAATGTTTAATGGGAAGAAAATAACAATAATGCATTTTCTCTAAACATCGTTAACGAGAGGCATGAGGTGTACGTCCTTTTGCAACATCCCACTGATTCAAATACAAGCTTCACTGAGCCGGGATAAATGAGAAGATGAAGGATCAAATCACTAATCTTTGATGGTCATTTCTTCTACTCCTCCCATTACGTCTTCTTCGTCTTTGCCCTCTGAAAAAGCAGAAGAGCAAAAAAAGGGTTTTTTAAAAAAAAATATCATTGTAAAATCACTGCACTTTTAGAAAAGTATTAAAAAACAACAAGGATATTTCCAGAATTTCCCAGAAACCATTTCAGTAAAGGCTCCCAGAATAGTTTTGAATCGATCGTGTGGGAATCAGGGCACTCACTGAAACATTCCTGTAGTTTTTCTGATCTCTTCAGGGAGACGTAGGTCACAATAAAGACGATAAGGATCCCGAAAAAGCCGCCCATCACACATCCGAAGAGCATCCAAAAATATTTACTGGCACCTGAGAGGCACCAAAAGAGATTGCATTAAAAAGAAGATTTGTTCATAGAACTACATGATTTCTACATAAGCCTTTTTTCTTTAAAGGAATTAGTTTTAATTCTTAGTATAAATAGTTTCAAGAAGAGAGTTTAAAATGAAAAGCAATAAAGTGGACAAAAAATGGTGATCAGTGATTGGTCATAGTAAAAAATGGTGATCAGTGATTGGTCATAGTAAAAAATGGTGATCAGTGATTGGTCATAGTAAAAAATGGTGATCAGTGATTGGTCGTATGTAACAATGCTGATAAGTGATTGTATAGAAGTACTGTATGTAACAATGGTGATCAGTGATTGGTCATAGGGAACAATGGTGATCACTGATTGGTCGTTGGTTCAATGGTGATCAGTGTGTGGCTCACATATAGCAAAGTACTGTATAAGCATCCACTGTGACAGGCTATCATTAGCATTACTGAATACTTCAGCAACATTAATGCTAGCTACTTTTTAAAAGGGTTTTCAGTGCTACAAGTTCTCTGAGTCTCATGCTTATTTTTCGGAGACGTATATACCTGTAATCCAAAGGTATCCAGTTTGTACATCAAGACCATTGGCGGCACATATGAAAGCAGTACCGTTGACGTCGGTGCCAATGTTTGACATCTGCCATGTAGCGGTAATTTGAGTGGAACTGGCAACACAGGTTCCATACAGTGACTGAAGGAGAGAAAAAAGAAGTCAGGTTAAAGAAAAGGGGCAAAAGCATGACTTATACAAGGATAAATGCTAATAGCGATAATTCAAATTTCCATATTTAACACTAGGAACAAAAGATGCTAAGGTGGCACGTTATTCCTGACATCGATGTTTTTACTTCATCATACACTGCCTTCTTCAAATTAGATTTAATGACTGAAAGTTCTTTATATTTGCATCTTTTCAACTTTTCAACGACAATCATACATCATAACTCAGGCCACATTTAACGTCTTAGAATGAATTTTATTCGTAGCTACTGTAAGGACTTTACTGTTGCTACAAACACATGGCAGAGTTTGTTAGCATCTTAAAATTAATTTAAATAAAAGCTAACTATTCTACTGTACAGGTGAAATACATACGTCAGTTTAAATATTTTTGGAATTCATTTTTAGTCGTAGTAGTAGTGTGTGTGTGTGTGTGGGGGGGGTGCTAAAGTATTTACTCAAGATTGTTAAAAATCATATAAAAAAATAGTAAAATCCAAACCATGGAGGGGAAACTCATGCCACTTCCAGGGCATTTCATGGTGTAGCTGTTTAGAGGAAGACGTGCGGTGAAGTTGAGTGAGCTGTTCCCTGGTATGACGGTGCAGGTGAATGTGGCTGATTTGCCTATGTTCACGGTGGTGTTCTCAGGGGTGATGGTGTAATTCTGACCTAGATTAACGGCACAGACACAAAGAACATATGATTACTGGAATTAATTAATTTAACGAAGTACAATTCATAATGAGGTTCATCTGAAATATTTTCCAATGTATACACAAACAAAGACAGTCTGAGTAGAATAACATCAAGGTCTTGAATTTGTAACAAAAATGAATCAGGAAACAATGCTAGTATGCATAAACAAAGACAGTTTGATATGCTAAACAATGCTAGGTAGCTAGTTAGTGCCATGCTAACTGTCAGGTTATAATTTACATCAGTTCACTGGAAAGTTAAATGTGTCGCAATGGTCAGGTTGGGGGAAAAAACCCAAAACCCAGCACACATTAAGACCCAGGGGAGAGTAGATTTCACTTTCTAGCCACTTTAATGTTGAAATGTGTTAGCAAGTAGATCAGTTCAGTTACCTCCATTGCTAACGGCTAGCACCCAAGTCCATTGAGAGAGCTTGGTTAGTCATGTGGACTCGTCAGGTACAATACGCACACCTGAACGCTTAACTAGCCTTAAAATGACAAAACTACGGAACATTTTAAACGACTGGGTAAGGTATATGATATTTAGTGAACTCTGAACAAAAAACTTGAGCGTGTTCAGGAGATAGAATTGAAAATGAAGCACGTTTTAAGAGAACTCAAGAAACATTTCTGCATTCTTTTATATGTTTACGACTTTAAAGTGTTTAATGAAATACTATCAGCTGTGGTCCTGATCCTGACACACACGAAAACGAAAAATTCTTAAAATCTGTTTTTTTTTTAAAGAAATGTAAACAGGAAGTGGTTTTAAATTGTTTCACCACACAAAATCCATAAATGAAATATTCCTGATTCCAGATATCACAATAGTGTAACTACAGTACATTTTTAGTGTGAACCGAAGGTACAGTACGCTGTTCTACATGCTGTGGTATGTTGTATTCTGTTTATCCTGGAATTAAAAAGATCTGAAACGCAGAGGATCAACAAAAGCTGAAACAAAGCATGGGTCATTAAACTGCGACCTCGTTTACTGTCACACCCTTGCTATTAAAAAAAAAGAAGTACGTAGTGATGTTTAGGAGCTGTGCTTTGGACACTGATGGTAATGCAAATCCAGGTCATTCAAGGACGTTTATAAATTTTAGTTCCAAAATGAATTGATTTAAAAAAAAACAAAAAAAAAAACAAGCAAAATACGAGAGCAAATCCTACCAGTACACTCAAATAGCTGACAAGGTGAATTCTGACTGCTTCACAAACGCGCTAATAATTTCACGGTAGTACCGAATGTTACGTCAGATGTATTTTTTGGAGTTTTGTGCAGTGACGCGTTTATGTGAACTTTATGTTTCTAAAAAGAAACTGAAATGCAAAATAAAAGTTAAGGCAAACGTGAATGTCAGCTGGCAATGTTTGAAAAAAAAAGCATTAACATTTATTTATTTATTTATTTATTTATTTATTTATTTACTTAAACCTCCTTTCTACAACATAAAACCATCATTTTTTTCTTTATTTCTTTTTTTTTCTTTTTTTCCACAGGTTATTGATCTCAAAATTATTCCATTGTACCACTTATGTGATTCCAAACGTTGAGATTTTTAAAAAATATTCTATGCCTTTCTTTCCCCAGAAGTCTGCGCTGGCTGTTGTGTCAGTGCCTTTCACTTATTTGACTAAGAAATGTGCAATTTTTTGACTATTCTAATCTTCTCTCCTCATAAACAAAACTTTCCCCGGTACACACCCATGTTGACGACTGAAATCTTGTGTTGTTTTTGCGAGGGGGGAAAAAAAATCATTTACTTACGTCCTTAGGTAGAACTTTTGTACTTTATGAACATTTGACATTATTATAATCCTTTCGTTGAAGCGGATTTTTCGGAAATTTGCTTGAAAAAAAAAGGGAAACGCTTAAATGTTCAAATGCATATTTTTCAAATTTGACCATTTTAGAACTCACTGCTGCGTCCATTTTCTGCATAAAGCAAAGTTCCATCTTATTTTATCTCATCTCGTCTTATATTATCGTGTCTGAACTGGACAACTGAGGCATGATTTGGATTTGATTTGCTGAAACACATATCCAACCACCATATCAGAATCAGAATCAGAATCAGAATCAGAATCATGTTTATTGGTCAAGTATTTTGACACACACAAGGTACTTTTTCTCGGTGGTTGGTGACTCTCTAGCAACACAATCCAGACAATCCAGACAAGTAAGAATAGGAATAAGACGGAAGGAAACATATCTAGTGCACAAAACGATATATGGAAAATAATTTGTGTACATATAATATACAGTACACAATATCGATAAATATGCAACTACAGGATCTTTATATGCTCATCTTCATATGTGTATGTGTATACGCTCACGCATATGTGTATATATATGTATATGTATATATATATATATATAATATATATGTATTTATGTGTAAATATCAATAAGATATACAAATCAACCACTATAAGATACGCAAGATATACAATATAATTATCTATAAGATAAGTCTACACCGTGTGTGATGGATCTAGAATATTTGGATCAACATCATGCCATGTTATTTCATGCCATCGTATCACATCTACATATAAATGTTCAGGTCAATTCCATTCATAAGATTGTCTCGTGTCCTGCGAGACGTTTGTCCTTAATGGAGCGTCTCGGATTTAAAACAGAAACACATCCACATTCCCACAAAACCGAAATCTTGGTTAAAAGCTGTAACTCACCCAAATGATGTGGTGAAATGGAAAACATTAAACATACCTTGGGCAGGTGGAGCAGACAGCAGCACGACGCAGGTGAAAAGCCCCATCAGGCTTAACATCCTCTCTGGAGACGTTCCCATCCTTGCTTTTTTGAAAATCAGAAACTGAGGGGGTAAAATAACGAGTCCAAAATGACCACGGAGAACAAACCAAGAAGTCCTTTTCTGCCGATGCAGAGTCCAGGAGCAGGTACACGGCACGTCGGTCAGCGCTCAGTCTCCTTGAGCAGGCACAGTGGCAAGCAAATTAAACCCGAACTCCTCATTTGCAAGTGTGGCACCTGAGAAAACTTCCTCGAACAGAACGAGCAGGCGCATGCCACGCTCCAATCTTTAGACCTGTGTGTCCTGGGTGTTTCTTTAAACCCTCTTTTGTAGGTTAGCTCAGGTTTTCCGTGTTTCCCCGTTCAGCATTTTCATTTTACTTACAAAGCACCTAAAATTTACATGGATTTCATGGAAAGGAGATACCTTTTCTGCGAGAACCACATGACACATTTTTCATTTTGTGAGGGAGAATCCTGGAAATCTGGCTGATCAGGTCATCCTGATGATGGACCCAGAAGCATGTTTAATATCTCACTAATAGAAATGATTATATACGGAATGTACAGGTTTAAAAACATACACACACACACACACACACACACACACACGTTTCAGATTTAATCTGCTTCTGAAATGTATACATTAATGTCATCTTGTACTTTTGGGCCTTATTAAGACTTCAAAATGTCCACCGCCGAAAACAAGTGAAATGTCAGAGAACGTGGCTGTGTACATCATGTGACCTGAACAATCTCAGATTTCATCTAAAAATACTCCCTTAGAAAGTTGGCCTTATCAGGGCAACCCTTAAAGGTCCTCTGTGTAGTGTTTCACCCCCAGAAGGCTGAATATAGGGAAATGAATAACCCTTAATTATCAACTAAACCTTTAAATAACCCTCCTTTATTTGTCCCTGTGGGGGAATACTTAAAGATTCCATGAAAGGGAACAGGTTTGACTGGATATGAAGGTTCAATGTATAATATTTGGTTCCCATAAAAGAGTTGGAAAGACTTGGAATGCTTTCTGAACATTTCGAACCTTCAAGGCTTGTGCTTCTCAGGGAACCCTTGCGGGTTCCACGTAGAACCCTGGGACAAAGCATTTCCTATCAGAAAAATAAGGATAGCAAAGTTGAGAACCTTTAAGTATCCTGTGATCTCTTGAAGAACCTTTGAAGAACCGTTTTTAGAACATTTCGAACCCTTAAGGTTTCTGGGAATCCTGCAGCAGAGTGTTTCCCTGTCAGATGTCGTTTAGCAGGCTTTATTCGTCTTCTGCCATTTAATCCTGTTCAGGGTCGCGGGGGGATGCTGGAGCCAATCCCAGCTGACTTTTGGATGAGAGGCGGGGTTACACCCGGGCAGGTCACCAATCCAGCGCAGGGCGTCACCCAGAGACGGACAACCATTCACACTCACATTCACACCTAGAGTTACCAATTAGCTTAATCCCCTCTGTGCATGTCTTTGGACTGAGGGAGGAAACCGGAGTACCTGGAGGAAACCCACACGAACACGGGGAGAACATGCACAACTCCACACAGAAAGGCACCCAGATCGACCCCAGGAATCTTGCTGTGAGGCAACAGAGCTAACCACTTAGCCACCGTGCCGCACTTCGTTTAGCAGGCTAAGAATCATCAATTATCTCATGAACCTTGAAAGAACATCTGAAGAACCCTTTTTTCTAGTACCAAGATAGATAAATTATGGTAGCTAAATGACAGGCTGTATTTAATAATTATGATTCTCATTATCTCCAAAGCATTTCCTGATGGATTACCCAACATCAGAATGAGGTCAGTGTGATCTCGGGGACTTTGAGCACGGCGTGGTGGTTGGTGTCTGCTGATCTCCTGGGATTTTCACACAAACCTGGCTCTAGACTTGACACAGAATGGTGTGAAAAACCAAACGCATCCAGTGAGCAACAGTTCTGTGCTGATGTTGACTGAGAAAGGTCAGAGAAGACCAGCCAGACTGGAAGGCTAACAGGAAGGCTGCGATAACTCAAATAACCGCTCTTTACAACCGTGGTGAGCAGAAAAGCATCAGAAGATCCTAACTTCAGGAGGATGAACTACAACAGTAGAAGACCACATCACGTTCCACTCCTGTCAACCAAGGAGAGGAATCTGACGCGCCAGTTGTAACAGACTCACCAGGCGACCTTTCAGTTCTGAGATGCTGTTCTGCTCACCACGGCTGCAAAGAGTGATGATTTACGTAAATGAACGTATCTTTCCTGTCCACTCAAACCAGTCACATTTATAGATTCCTAGTTTTTTCACATCATTTCAACAAATATCTGTTGAGTGTTTATGGAGGCATTTTATCTTTCATGTGTTCGGTGCTTTGAGATTTTGAAAAAGTGATTAAAATGACTGTAGATCCTTACAAATGAGCTTTAAAATAGTTAAGGGTTTTACACAACCGAAGGTCGAACCACAGGAGTAAAACGAATACACAAAAAGGATAATTAAAAAAAACCCTGCTTTTTACATGGCCTAAATCAAAGCAAATGAAAATGATCAAATATATAATTCTGAAATGAAAAAGTGAATTTACAGTGAAGTTTTTTACATTTCATTATTCAAAAATTTTGAAGTTGAAAGCACTTTTAACAAACATTATACAGCGCTACATTGGTATTCAACGTCCTCAATATTCAACGAATTTGGCATTCGATGTGATTTTGTCTGATTTTTTTTCTCGGAAATCGACGCCGGCGTGGTATTGGACTCGACAGGCGTTCTCATGTTTTTTCAGGATTTTTCGCGATTTCCACGGATTTCAACAAACATCAACATTTCGAAGAAAATTCAAGTCAAATGTGAATTAAAGGTGATTGTCTCCCAAAAAGGTTGTTTTGTAAAATATTTTAGTGTTTTTCACTGTTAAAAACCACTTCACAGGAACTACTTTTTTTTTTCTCACGTCACCATTTCATACGCCACATGCCCGGCGTAAACACAGCCAAATCAGACCGAGCGTCGCATCTGTAGTGTACGCAGTGTTTCACGGTTAAATAAGGTAACCCTGTCTAGCAAGAAAGGGAGTTCAGGCAGCACTGGGGCTGAGAGAAAAGCCCTGAGAACCACCATCGAGGTTCAAAAAGAAATCAGGGTTAAATATGAAAGTAGTGTGTGCGTCACTAATCTCACCAAAGAATATCAAATTCCAAGATCTACCATCTCAACTTTTATTCAGAACAATGTTTAATAGGGTTAATTTATGTTTATGTTTAATAGGATTGTCACTTATGAGTCAAATGTCCAAAAAAATAGGGTGCAATATCAGGACTTTTGGGAAGCAGGGAACCAATTATTTTGATTTACATTATTTCTTATGGGGGAAAATGACTTGGTATTCAACGAAATTGGTATTTGACGTCACCTCTAGAACCAATTAGCATCGAATACCAAGGTAGGAGGCACAATAATATTACCATAGCAGTCACTTATTTATTAATTACCCGTCGTCCTATTACATCTTCACGAAAATGTTAGCTTTCATCATAAACATTTGGAATTTTCAGTTATCCAGCAACCGAAACATCATTATTATTTCAGAACATTGTTAAATTCTGACAAACCTTCCATGAATTTCACTGTTTACACAAATCAGGAATCTGTAAAATGTTGCGTACCTTCAGGTTCAGTGTGTGTACATAAAAACGACCAGGTAATTGTACTTAAAATTAAGACTTTATTTCAATGCACATGGTTGGACCATTTACAGTGACCATGACAAACAAACATACATTATTCTAAATTATATATATATATATTTATTTATTTATATATTCAGCAACTTAAACGGCGTTAAAGAGGTCAGCAGTTTGAATTTCGCTCATGTACATATATCTTTAACTAACTTTTGGGAACATAAAGGAAACAAAGTGCACATGAATAAAGAGCTAAATTACAGTGGAGCAACTGACAATACAATCGAAAACACAATATAATAATAATAATCAAACATTTTATTGCATAGGAGAAGATATTCCACGGTGTATTTACAACAAAGAACACAAGCAACAAGCAAAAATACTGACTGCCACTTTAATACTACCGCGGCTAAATAAAGCAGTCTTTGGTTTACGTTACTGCTCTTCCACAGCCGTTAACAAAGAAAAGAAAACAAGAATAATACAAGAATACAGGATGTATATTAAGGATTTGTTTTTTTTCTTGTCGTCGTCGTGGTGGTTGTTGATTTGAGATACACGCTACGCTACAGCCAATCGTTTAAGGTCCAGACTGAATACCAAAAGAGCAAAAAAGCGCAGAAAACTCCCACGTAACTTGAGCGCATGTAGATTTAATGGACTTAATAATTCATGGATACGTCTTTTACTCTGTGCAGCCCACGGCTCATCAAAGCTCTACGATCTCATCCTAAAATATGTCTTTATTGTGGTTTATCCAGCGTTGCAGCTCACTGCAGCGTACCAATGATGGAAACCTTTCTACACAGACTTCTTCAATATCCTTTCATTACGCCGAGTCAGTTGGAGGTGACCGTACCTTAGGCTTGTGCGATATCGCGATTTAATCGTCTGTACACGATCCTGCACTACCACGATATCCCACGAGGTCTAATCCGATTAGATCCCGGTGCCAGACGTTTGGTGCCAACGTTTACGCTTGCATCGAATCTCTCCAATAAAACAGGAGATGAATCGAATGATATTAAAATTAATCTGGAGGAAGTTTTAAACGCGCTAATGTTAACCGACACTGCCTGGAAGCCACGCCCACTTCCTCCCATCCCATGTGCCCTCGCGCCCGCGTTCGGTCACGGGCTTTTTGTCACATGAAGGATGTTTGGAGTTTATTCGAATGAAATAAATTTCAATCTGTCTTTGTTACTCTTGGGTAACATTTCATAAGTAGCGATTGATCGTCAGTTGATTTATATTTACATATTAACGTGATGAATTCAAATGAACGAGGGCTACAGCACAGCGTCACATAGGACACTTTACAAATAACGGTGACTTTTCCCCCCTTTCTTTCTTGTCTTTCGTCAGTCAGCCAAACACGACGAGCAGCAACAATTTCAGTGAAAATATCAGCCGTGTGGAAAGACGACAACGAACACGAGAAGGATTATAACATTATAACAAAAACGTGCGC
>JAQLOM010000019.1:339996-357139 GCA_030068315.1 Chrysichthys thysi
GTGTGTGTGTGTGTGTGTGTGTGTGTGTGTGTGTGTGTGTGTGTGTGTGTGTGTGTGTGTGTGTGTGTGTGATACAGGACGGTGACCTGGGGTACATCCTGTACAACGATCAGCCCCCAGAACAGCGGCGTGTGGATGACGTAAACAGAAGTGGAGGACACACCAAAGGTGAGCGAGTGATACAGAGCTGTTGAATTCTGGAGCTCCTGGGTGGAAAAGCGCCTCTGAAAGCCCTGATGATGAAACGTCTGACTGTTCCGATGATCCACAGTTCTCTCCTCTCTGCACCAGGTGTGGTTCTATTCGACAGCACACAAGGCTTCTGGTTGGTCCACAGCACTCCTCATTTCCCCCCTTCCAAATCCAGCGGCAGTTTCTCGTACCCCGAGTCGGGTACCGTCAACGGGCAGAACTTCATCTGCGTCACTTATCCTCTGGAGCGCTTCAACACCATCGGTAACAAAACAAATAAATCACATCCAGATGTTAATTTAACCGTGTGGACATTTGCCCTGTGGGGGACTCTTTAAAGTTCCATGTAGAACCCTGTCATGCTAACATTCTAACTGTTTAGCTAGCCAATAAACAGTTAAAGAACCGCTGAGGAAAGGGCACACTGGATAATTAAGGGCTCTTAGATTCACAAGAACGGTTCTTCAAGAGTTGTTTAAGGGGTCAACAGGAAGCTCAGAGTTCTCATGTTCCAGAAATGGTTCCTCTGTGGTCCTTTTTTAAGGAGTTCTTTAGATACTTAAGGGTACAAATTTTCCAAAAACAGTTCCTTGAGAGTTCTCTAAGGGTACGTTGGAAAATTACAGGTTCTTTGCATCCACCTACGGGTTCTTTAAAGATAAATTGGATTGTTAAGAGGCTTTCTTTGCTTTTAAAAAGGTTTTTCAGGGTAACCTAAAGGGTTCATCGGACAATTAAGTGATCTTATTTCAGGAAAAAAAAGGATCTTTGGATAATTATGGGTGCTTTTACTTTTAAAAAGTGGTTCTTCGGGGGGTATTGAGAAGCTTCTCTGGACAGTCAGTGTTTCTTGGTTTCTTAAAAGCGTTATGTAAAGGCTTTTCAGGTGTTTAAGGTTGCTTAATGTTTGAAAAAGGGTTCTTTGAGGGTAATTTAAAGAGCGCTTATTGGATAATTAAACATCAACTTGATTATATACTATTCAGTGCAAAAGTTTGCACCCCCTTGGTTTCTGGATTAAAAAAAACCTGCTATGGACACTCCAGCTGTGCAGCGTAAAATTTGTTAAAAAGTATTTATATCACATTTAGGATATTTTGTCATTTTGGATTATTTTCCCCCTTTATTCGTATCTTAACATTTATTTAACGTTTAATTATCTTCCACACTAAATGCTGTATTGATATAGACTGCAGTTGCGTGTCTTCCTTGTTTTGTCACGAGGGTGCGTAAACTTTTGCACTCCTCCTTTACCCCTCAGTGCTATGTGGGCGTGGATGTGTGATCGCTTCTGAATGCTTTTAAAACACTTTTCCCCTCAAACTTTTGCACTGAATTAGAGAGTCGTGGGGCGACGTGTGATGGGACCTCCATCGATCACCTTAAAAGCAAATCAGGCCTTGTTGCCATAGTTACCCTCAGAATAATTCATCTAACTGGCCGTGTAACCATAGAGACGGCAGCGTTCTTACTGTAGGTGATGACTTGGTTGTGAGGTGAGTGCTGCTGTTCTGTCGATGGCACTTCAGACCTGCACGTTATTGTGTTGAAGCCTTCAGGAGCTTTTCGCTGTGGAACTCGGCCGCGGTTCGTACAGCGACGGAGAACCAGAGTCGCGTCTCTTTGGCATTAATCACGCCTGATATTTATGCAATTAAGCTGAAATAGAATGTCACCGAGCAAAGAAAACACTTCCCTGCTGGGTCTCTGATCCAATCCACGAAGCACGAGAATCAGGAAAACCTTGCGCAAAGTGTGCGCACTCTTAAGGCGTCCTTCAGTTGCCCCTTTAGGGGAACCCTTAAAAGTTCTCAGTAGAACCTTGTCATTATATCCCTGTCAGGACAGTCCCCTTAATTGTCCAAAGAACAACTGAAGAACTGTAGAAGTGTACAAAGTATTAAGGAGCTTGTTTCAAGGGTTCTTCTCAGGTTTCCGATCTCCATAAATGGTTCCTCTGTTGGTCTTTTTATTGGTTCATTGGATAATTGAAGTTTGTTAATATATACAAAGCTGAAGATACAAATTCTAGGATGGGATGTACAACCAAAGAGAGCTAGAAAAAGTCCAAAGGTTGCAGAAATACTTCCTGTGTTCCTGAAAATTTTGCCCAGTCCAAAAAGGTTCCCAAATAGGTTCCTGGTTTATGAAAATTATTCACAACGCCTTTCCGTCGTCCAGGGAAGGTTCTAGTTGCTGAAAACAAGTCAGAGTATTTTCTGGAATATACTGGAACCCTGGGTTGCCCATTATGTTCCTGGGGGTTCTGAAAAGGTTTCCCAGTTGGTTCCTGTGTTTCTGAATGCTTCAAGTTCTAGTTCCTGAAAAAGGTTCCTGGGTGTCTGAATAGATTATAGTTTCTGGAAGATCCTAGAGTTCTCAAAAAGATTTTTGGGGTCATTATCAGGTTCCAGGGTTCCTGGGGAGGTTTGTAGGATGCTGAATAGGTTGTAGTTTATAAAGGGTTCAGGGTGCTTAAAAATGTTCCTGAGTTCCTGAGCAGGGTCAGGAGTTGCTGGAATTCAATGGAATGCCCCATTTCCTTAAAAGGTCCCAGCCCCGCCCTAAAGTTCCTTGATAGGTTCCTGTGTTTCAAAATAGGGTTTCTAAATAAAAAAGGTTTCTGGAGAACGTCGCAACGTTTCAGAAAATTTGGGTTTTCAGAAAATTTCTTTGGGTTCCTGAACAGGTCCTGGGGTCCCTCACAGGTCCCCTTGTATTTGAAATGGGTTCTTGATAGGTTCCTGAATTGGTTGTAGTTGCTGTAAGAGTCCAGACTCCAGAAGTTGGTGTAAGATTCCAGAGTGGCCTGAAAAATATCCTAAATTCCTGAGTTACTGAAAACTTTATTTCTGAGTTCCTGAAAATGTTCCTGAGCTGGAACCTGTTTAATGATGAAATCTTCTAGTTGCTTTATTAAATCCAGATGTGTTCCACAGGTGAGCAGTTGAAAATAAATCATCCACACATCTACGACTGTCACATTCCTGAGTCTCTGGCCTCCTCTGTACCCACCATGGCTGAGCTGTGTAAACATCGGCCCGGGTGGAAAAACTCCTCCATCACAGATGGTTCCTTCTCCACGTCTAATCGCAGTGTCTCTCTGCTCTCACTGGCTGGAACGGAGTTCATCAGCTTTGCCAAAGGAGCTTCTTTTGATGCTGGTGAGATGATAATTAATAATAAGTATTCTTAGAAAATATTGCAGTTACTGGAAAAGAAGCATTCTTATGCCTGAAAAAGTTCCTGGTGTCCTGAATTCTTTCTCATTCCCAAAAAAGTTTCCAGAGTACCTGAAAAGAATTCTGGGTTCCTGAAGAGATTTCTGAGTTATGGAAAAGGTTCCAGAAAAAAAGCCACTTGGCTTCTCAAAAGGTTCCTGGGTTCCTCAGTTGGTTGTAGTTGCTGAAAAGCTTTCAGAGTCCATAAAGTTTCTAAGTTCCTGAAGTGTTATTGTAAAGGTTCCCAAAGTTCCAATAACTGGGTTCTTCAAAATGTTATTGTGCTCCTGCGGTCCTGAACAGATTGTACGTTCTGAAAGCTTTCTGGGTTCCTTAACAGGCTCCAGAGTTGCTCCAGAGGCTCCTAGGTTCCTGAGTAGGTTCTTATAAGTATCCTGAAATGTTTCTAGGTTTGTAGGAATATGGTGGAACCTCATGTTCCTAAAAATCCTGAACCTGGTTCCTGAATAGGTCCTGAAGGTCTTTAAAGGTCTTCTTGTTCTTGAAAAGGTTTGCTTGATTGGTTCCTGAAACGTTTCCTCTCCTGTAGTATCAATAAACCAGTTCAGAAATGGATCAGAACCATGTTGTAAACAGATTGTTGTTCTGCTCAGACCTGTACCACGCCTGGGTGGCTCCCACGCTGCAGACGGACCTGCTGGTGCAGTTCTGGCGTCGCTCCACCGGCGTCCTTGGATCCGACTGCTCCTCCAGCTGGAAGGTTTTGAACGTGGAACAGCTCTCTCCAGGAGGCCAAATGACCTTCAGTGCCATGGAAGATCACTCCAAATGGGCGGTGAGCGTGGGAGGAGGCGGGCTGAGGGGCGGGGCCTGGGTGTGCGTGGGGGACATTAACAGGAACGAGGCGGAGGAGAAGCGAGGGGGCGGGACCGTGTGCAGGCAGGATGCTGCTGTGTGGAAGGCGTATCGAGCGGCGGCGCTGAAGTGCGTTTCGTGTACAGGCGATGTGGAGGAGTGTGAGACCGCACGGTTTTACCCCTGACACGTAGCAACACGTGGCTGAATGCAAAAGTTTGTGCTCCCTCATTGTGTAAAGCTCACACGGAGACACTGAATGCAAGAAATAAAAAAACCCTTGAAAATTTATAAATTAAAATGTTAAAATTAAATCAAAGAAATGTAATAATAATAATAATAATAATAATATACTAAAAATAGGAGCGCAGTATACCCACACACACTCTGATCAGTGTGACAGGAGTCTCCTTCTTTCATTCGGTCTCTGTAAACACTCCCGTATCTTTTTAGTCACTTTTCCAACCTCTTGTGTATTCCTGATTTTTATTAACTCGATTATTCGAGGGAAATCTGCTCAGGACTTTGAGCTTGTTTGCACTTTTAATGCCTTTAATATGACATAACAAGGTGACTGGTTTGGTTTTTAGTCTTTAGCTCTAATCATTAGATGAGTGAGAGACATTCAGATAATTACAGAGAGCGAGACGTCACTGGGATTCACTTTTACTTTTAAAGACATTTGCACTTAACGATAGTCTGGGAAAAGCTCATGAATGACGCTGTGCAGAATAATCGTACGTAATAGAGCATTATTATTATTATTATTATTATTATTATTATTATTATTGGGCCTGTATTGGAGCAGCTAATGTTCAGTTCTTTTGTTAAAAAAAAAAAAATAAAATATATATATCTATATATATAAATGCTAAATCTCAATACGCACTTATTTATATATTTTTTTTATACAGGACTTAGGCATTCTTAAAAATGAACTGAATTTTACTTTTATTTTAGTATTTTATTTGCAGGTATTTAATAATAACAACAATAATAATAATAATTAATTATTATGTATAATTTTTTTTTTTTTTTTTTTTTACAAAAGAACTGAACATTAGCAGCTCCAATACAGGCCCAGTAATAACAATAATAATAATAATAATAACAATAATAATAATAGTGTAATACATTTAAGGGATCAGGGTTGTTAAACAGGTAGTGGTTTCTTTTTTTTGCGTTTATTATACAGAAGTAAAAGAGAAGCATTTCTGCTGATCTGCTGGAGCTTTGCCACGCCCGTTTCTCACGGAGCTGACGCTTTTGAAATGTTCCTTTTCTTTCTGTTTCATTTTTGTTTATTATTTTAATTGAAAATTGAATTTAAAAAGTTTAGTGTGTGTTTTTTGTACGTCATCTAATCAAGTCTGTTACATGTATGTATTGCTGATGGGCTTAATGATACAGTGTTCATAATGAATAAAGATAATAATAATAATCACAGTGGAAGCGGCTGAAATCCTCAGATTTCTTCAGAAATGCACTCCTGATCATATTAAAAGATTATTTTTGACACTAAAAGCGGTCGCGACGCGTCTACTTTTACGGAACGCGACCAATCGGAGAGTTTCTCCAGCGAACATGAGGATTTGTCATTTCCTCACGCCTGCGTTAAACCAAAAGAACTTTTAAAGACTTTTTTGTTTGTTTTTTGGTCCGTTTCTTGCTCTGAAAGCTCTTTTTTAGTGTTTAATTTTGTATCCCGTTTACAGCGGGGAAATAAATAAGGATGTTTTCACACTCGAGGCTTAGAATCGCAGATTTGCCTTCATGGTGAAAGAAAAAAGTTTTCAAACCGTGGGGCGATTGTGCGTGCATGCGCCACTTTTTTCAGCGCAAAGCTTTGCAAAATGGCTGACGCTATGGTTCTGTTATGCTGTTTATCTGTTTATATTCACTTCAGTACCAACACTCAAGCCCCAAAGAACATCTCCATGTGAAGGACAGTGTGGACAAACACCCCACCAATCGTACAGAACTCTGACAAATGGGCAAAAAGTCTGAAACTGAAGCCCCAGTTGAGGATGATGCGTTTCTTTATGACGTGCCTGTTGGTATCCAAGCTGCACCGGTGCCGCTTTCGGGCATCTATATGAACACAGGAGGAAACCTCACATGACGCACACAGGACACAAAGACTCAGCATGTAACAAAATGCAATTTTATTGAGTAGAAGAATAGGTGGTATACATTTTGCCGGGTATGAAACCTAGCTTTTATCTATACAGAGGTGAATGTACAACGTTAGCTTATCCTGAGCGACACGGCAAAAGCGAGAGCACCTGAAAACAAGGCACTTCACCACAAAAACACACAAAACATCCGGACGTAAAACCCAGACACGGCTCCTCCCCCTGCGACGAGCCGAGCCGAGAGCTCCAGTGCTTCAGTTTAGACGAGACTTCAAGAGCATTCAGAGCAAATGCGGTTAAAAAGCATTAGCGGCGGCGGCGCAGGTTTCATCAGAACACAAGAGACAAGAGCTTTGACTTAAAGCTATAACCAGTGCTTTACATTTATAACAGACATTAAAATATAGATTTCTCTACTTAGTGTTGCATTTCTCAGTGAGCGCTGCGCTCTGTGCATCCAACATCCGTAATACGCCATCAAAAGCTTCATGTCTGCTTGGATACCAGATCATAAAAGTGGCCAGTGTTGTGAGCTGTAGTCAGAATCTCAGGTTTGCATACTTGGTTACAAAGTGGCAGTGAGTTTTTATCCTTTTCGTGGTGTTTTTTTTGTTTGTTTGTTTTTTGCGTAAACTTGAGTCACCGTAGGACGTGAACGTGCATGAGTACCCTTAAGTGCTACACGTCGTTTGGTGGAGTCGCAGTCGTGGTTTTGTAGTCGTTTATCATCGCTGACGGTGCAGTGTTTTTCACGGATCGGCTGAAGCTAATAAGGGGATTTCTCCATTCGAGGTAGGAAGCCGGAACGTCGGCAACGTGCCGTCGGTCTCGTTCTGGTCGCTGTCTTAGTTGAATTTCTGAAATGCAAAAATGGGTGCAGCGTTTAGTCGAGGCAGGCGATTCACTTCAGCCTACACTTTATGTCGATTATGTCATTAAAGTCATACTCTGAGTTTAACCCGATATCTACGCGGTGCGTGTCTAGTGGGCGTGAGATTACCACGGACTAAAATCTCGACACGGTTCTGTGAGGAGGGGACGACGACAACGACAGACCAAAAAAAAACCAGACCAAATTATTTCTTCAAATTCACTTGTAATGGAAGTCTAAGAGCTGTTGATTAAAGTGTTGGACTGTGAAACCAACCACCCTCCAGCTGTTAAACGGAAATAGTTTATTTAAACGGCGTTGTGACAGATGATCAGGGTGCCTAGGTATCTGCTAAAGCTAAATAAATGTATGTCATTTTTAAAATAGTAGGAACATTCTGGGATCTCTCACTCCCCTTTTTTTTAAACAAATAATTCATCAATTTTTTTATTATGGTGTAAGACTGAGGAGCTTTACAGTCACTGGCGGCCATTTTGGAATGTCTGAACCTGTGAGATGGCTCTCAAGATGTTCGTGTATGTTATCTTAAAAGCAGGTCAGTACCGCTAGTCCAAGTTAGCCTCATAATACACCCTTTTCTCCAAACATGTGCCCTTAGACTTCCATTAGAGTTTCTTTTGAAGCAGACATTTGCCCCCCGCCCCACTTCAGGGACCCGTGTTGAATTTCTTGTCCGTGATGATCTCCCACAGACGACAGACGCTGTAGATGAGATTGGGTTAAAAGATAAAAATATATATATACTGGAGTATCCCTTTAAGCATGACTCCCGAAGGTTACTGCATTCTATGGGACTTCATTACAAATGTTACTCCACACGCTTGTCTCTGCTGGACTTGAGAAACGTGTTAAAAGAGTGTTCGGACCAGCCTCCGCCCCTTGGCCTTGATTCGTGGAAAAGTCGCGCTGGTCTCGTCGTTCAGCGACGGAGAGCCCACCGGCGTCTTTCCTCCTCTTCTCCTCAACAGGAAGTCCACGCTGGCTGAGCTCATGGCGTAGAACACGTTTCCTGTGGCGGGTATTGTCAGCTCTGTCCGTTGGGAAAATGAAAGAGGGTTCGTATTAGCGGGGAGATTGTGGAAAAGTGCAAAAGTTTGCGCACCTACGGACAACATGAAGACGCTAAGCAAGTAAAGACCCGTAAAGATTCCGTTCTTAAGTAACGAAATGGCTGAAGAGAGCATGTGGTGTATTAAAATTTATACATATGTAACATATATATATATATATATATATATATATATATATACACACACACACATTTGGATGGCAATTCAAAGGTTTGCATCGTCTTTTCTGAATAAGTATTCTGTAATAATTTTAAAGAACTTTTATAACTAAATAACTGTTTATAATCCCTCTTCAAATCTAGAGAGGACGATGATTTTCTCTTGAGATTTCCTTTGCGTTTTGGATCATCGTCCTGACTTTTTGTCAGCGTTTTGTCATTTTAAAATCATTTATAGAACAGAGGTACATTTTCAGCGTTTCCCCTATAGGTGTAATTTTCAGGCGTCCAGACAATATGACAACGCTGAATCTACCACGATACACTACACTAATCCCCCGCTATATTGCGGTTCACATTCCGTGTCCCCGGCTATTTACGGAATTTTATTTCGAATATCAATTTTTTTTTTTTTTGGCAGATTTCCCCGGTATTATGAAACATAAGCATGAATTAAAATGGAGTAAAATATGAATAATGTATAAAATACAGTACAGTGTAGATCATAGTAACACAAGAGATAAAGAACATGAAGCGTTGTTTACGAAAACGCGCTGTAGGGATGCTGAAAAAAAAATTTGGCTGGAGGAACGAGTCTGGCCAATCAGAATGCTCTGTTCATTTAACCTTGGTTGTGATTGGCTGCTGGCTACGACGCATACGGTTGGGGAGAAGCAACCAGCATTCGCCAAAGTATCGGCATTGCTTGAGCTCCATATTTCTGTCTTGAAGAATGAATTTCTTTTTTTCAACATCCCTCCATTACGCTTAGAAAAATGGATAGAAGATCTGTGTAGAAAAAAGCCCAGGCTAGGCTAGTGTACTACACACACACAGTACCTAAAATATAAGTCCAGGCTACGCTAGTATAGTATACAGCACATTACAGGACTCGGTCTAAATGTGATGTTTCTATGAATTCGACACAGAATTCACCTCGCTGTATGATCACAAATGTTTTCATGTGTTTAATCGTGTCTAGAAAGTGTTTAAAGAGTGTCGGCGGATCATTTAGGGCTTAAACTATTAAAAAAAAAAAGCATTTAGGGGTGGCGTCCGTGTATCGCGTATTTTCGTCTTTCGTGGAAAGTTTTGTAACGACGAGGGATTACTGTATAAAACATTTTGGTTCCATTTAGTGGCTTCTGATCGACACGTATCCAGTTGTGTTCAGAATCTGGCGCAGATCTACTGTTCGTTCGTGACTGATTACGTACAGAAGGAATATTTTAAGCGTCCGTCACCTTGAGCAAATCATCCTGCCAGATTATTAAATCATCTGCACGTCAGTTTAACATATTTTAGTTTAACCAATTTTTTTTTTGAACAAACATCTTTACATCTTAAATCGCTTCACTGATCCAAATCACAGTTTCCACTCAAAAACAATGGGGGGCGCAAACTTTGGCTCCCTGCACTCAGATTTCCCCTAGAGGTCTAATTGTGAATCCAAAGGGTCTGCTGTTTAAGTTTTCTTTTCTCTTGAAAACACGATGTTAAGGATGTACAGGAAGAGGAAGATGTGTGAGTGTAACCTTTTCCTTCGGGAAGCAGTTGGATGAGCTCATATTTGGAGGCCTCTCGGGGGTCTTGGTTGTGCTTCTCTAATGCCGAGCTGATCACAGTGGGACTTTTGTCATTGCTACTGACCTGAAATGAAAGAAATGTTATTGGAAAAAAAATAAGGACCGATAACACAATAATAACAATACAGAAACAATCAAGTGTCCGAGCTCATGCAGGGTGAGGCCTTCCTGTGCGCTAGTGTTTGCAATAAAGAGTTATTAAAGTGTTTATTACAATTTGAACCCGTTCCAGATGTGGTTGATCACCCAAGACGTGTTTGGTGTCTGATGTTTTGAGCTACGAGGCTAAAGGAAGTCTATCTCTCAAACAAACCAGCAGTTTGCCCTGTGCTTAACTGGTGGCTGTAGGTTTCTCTTATTTGTTAATCGTGTTAGCCTCGGAGCTAAAAATAGCAGTACACACTTATTTTAATGTCAGCAAATAAAAACAGAAAACAACAGCGGCCCACGTACAGAGCCCTGTGGTACACCTTAAAGAATACGCATGTGTTTTACAGACATGCACATTTATTTCAACGTGATATTACACCATTACAAGAACAAGACATTTACATTCTATAAAAGTGAACAAATGTGCGTGACAGTACCATAATGCTTCGATATAAATTTCCGTCGTGTAAATCCATCCGTATCTTGACTATTCGGATGTCCGGCCCCGCCCCCGGTGTGTGATTGGGCAGAGCGTTGCCGCACGAGACGGAACGCCGGTGCGTTTTGGAGACGTTATTAGGTGCGGTCACTGCAGAAGGGGTGGGGTCATTGGGTGGAGGGGACGATTCGACATCCAGACAGGAAACGGAAGGGGATTTCATGTGCTAAGGAAAAAAATAAATAAAAAAAGAAACGGTGGTGGTAATAAGAGGGATAGCGGTAATTATACTTACTGACATCATAAACAAGAATTTAAGGTGGTCCAAGGAGGCGAGGAAAGAGGAGATAAAAAGACAAGGAAGAGCATAGAGAGTTAAATTCCGATGGACTGGATCGGAACCTTTCTTTATTAAAAAAAAAAAAAAAACATATATATATATATATATATATATATATACACATACACACATACAGGGTGTCTGTAAAGTTTGGAAACATAGGTAAAAATACAACTTCAAACAACATCTTCAATATGACTACAACTTTTTATTCAAAGAACATCTTCAATATGATTTCCATCATTTGCAATGCAAATGTTGATGCATTTCGCAAAATTTTCGTGAACTCGATGCAATAAATCCACAGTGCCTTCAATTTTGGTACATTCACTCCTTATTCGTTGAGTCAAGTGTATTGGATCTGTGATTAAATAAATAAAAATAATTAAAATAAAAATAACAGCTGAATTACATGAAAAATATCTAATTATCCTATGTGGCCAGACTTTTACAGACACCCTGTATATGTGTGTGTGTGTGTGTGTGTATATATATATATATATATGTGTATAAAAGAAAGAAAGTGCTGAGTGGAAACGAGACGATGTGAGTGGATATAACTCCACGGAGTGACGGAATTCAATCACGCGCTGGTCTTTACCTTGGCAAGCCTGGAGAGCAGATGATTGACAGGCGAAGGGAAATCAAATATACCATCAGCATCCATGCCCGAGCTTGTCACCGCAGAGAGAGTGCTGATGGAGAGAAAGGGAGAGAGAGAGAGAGAGAGAGAGAGAGAGAGAGAAGAGAACAATCTAATTTGTTACAAGCTACACTCGGGGAAACGTCTCGTCAGCGTGCGGCCTCGACGGGATTTATCCTGAACAAACAGAAAACGCATGGACTTCCCTGACAAAGAGCTCTAATAGCAGGAAGGCTTTGGAGACCACACACACACACACACACACACACACTTCTGCTTACTCTGCATTGCCTGAATAAACACTGTTCCTTTGTCCTTCTGCAAAAAAAAAAAACAAAAAACCAAAAGATTACCTGTAGTCCATAATGTAGGTGTTTTAAATCTTTCCTTTGGATAAATTCTTATATGCTACGCTATTAATGCCTGTATAAAATCGTATATGTGTCAACATTTGTACACGCTTTCCCCTTTCAGACTGAGACGTCCTCGGTGATGTTTCATATTTCATGATGTTTCAATACAGATTTATATGAGGGCCATTAGTGACGTCACAAAAAATGTCCGCCAGTCACAACCGAAAATGACGATACGGACCGCCGGGAGCTTTAACCTGGGAACCTTTTTCTCCATCAGTGTGCGCTCATGTTGTACAAGTGACTAACTGAGTGAATAAAGGAAAGCCATCATGCAAACCGCACTTGGATCTGGGTACTAAATGCCCAGCGTTGGGTCCAGACTGCAGTTTAAAAGTTGATGTGAAGTGGGAACAGTTCACCGGAGAGCCGTGAAGAGGGGAGCTGAGGACTGCTCTATTCAATTCAATTCAATTTTATTTGTATAGCGCTTTTAACAACAGACATTATCACAAAGCAGCTTTACAATACATAATGTCCAATTAAAGACTTATTAATCAATAAACATATCCACAAGTGCATATATCAATATCTATAAATATATATAATGTAAATAAATAAATCCCTAATGAGCAGCCTGTGGCGACGGGGGCAAGGGAAAACTCCCTGAGACGACAAGAGGAATTGAACTCAGAAGGGAATCCGTCCGACTAAAGAGGAAATCTGAATTCGTTTCGGTTTACGGACAAACGCAGTTTCTGTAACGCTGGCCAATATTGGAAATGACCCAAAAAGTTCTGTTTAATGTATTGAAAGTCTGAATTAATCTTAATTAGTCGTCTGGAAACATGTTGTACGTGAGCTGAGGTTGCCAGATGTGCATGCAAAAAAAAAAAAATCGCGTTTTCCTTTCACCAGAACAATTAGGACACCGGTGTAAACAAAATGTATGTGGGGAAAATGAAGTTTAAAAAAAAAAACACACTAGAATTTTAAAATGACGCACCTGGCAACGCTGACTATCTCGCTAATTGTTTTGTGTGTGGTTTTGGAATGGGAAAACAAAACCCCAAAAAACAACAAAACACCAAACTGGGCTCTGTTCATTTCCTGAAGTTCAGCATGCTGAAGTGAATGCATCATGAGTCACACTTGAGGTTCTCCACCCTTTTGCTTTGTTATCCTTCCTCAAATGCTGCTATACGACGAGAGAGAAGTGCTCTCTGAAGTGTTGCTGAAAGCATTGCGCTTTAATTGCACACTCACGGCAATTCTGCACTTACGCAAAACGTGTTTCACACAGAATGCAGTCTAATTATGCTTAAAAACAGGCTGTCTGTACAGTGGGGAAGAACGTGGGCAGGTAAATCGGTTAACTATAAAGTGTGTGTGTGTGTTTGTGTTTGATGCTTACTCAGGACACTCTGTGATGACCACAGTAGGGTGTGTAAGACGTCCTGGACTCGGGTCACCCTGAGGCTCGATCTGATTGGACAGTCTGTAACTGCATCATAACATTGCACATGAAATCATTTTATATAACCACCGGACTCTGCTATACGACATGGAACAGATCCTCATCCCATTGCAAAATAAAGTATGAGGAGTTTCTCCAGGGATTGAGAGACCAATGATGGTCATGATTAGTTAGTAGGTAAGTAAATTAATTAATTAATTAATTAATTAAATTCCCTAAAAATTAAAAGCAGCATTAGGAACGGAATTAGGGCCGGGGGAGCCAATACAATCAATACAATCTTGTACCCAAATTACAGCGTAATACATGATGCCTTTATCTATGCCTTCCAGTATGTGTTCTCAAGTCTCGTGTGTAACACACGTACCACTAGGTAGGATGTACAGGGCCGCTATGGTACATCTATAGTGTACCCTACATAGTGAGCACATATAGTGAACAAGAAGCCGTTTGAGATGTAAAGACGGGTAATTTGACGTCTGAATGTTGAGACTGAAGCTCGCTGTGCAGTAATGTTTGTTATCAAGAGATGGATGTCTGACCAATCAGTGCTCTGTACTACTTCTAGCTCCGCCCACATGTCCCAGGCACTGGTGCGACGTTAAGATGAGCGAAGAAGCACTGATTGATAGAATTTCTCTCGTTTTGGAGAAAGTGTTGGCACTCACCTTTCCTCCTCGGTCAGCGTGGGGACGCTGTGGTACCACAGCATGAACGACTCGTCTGCTCGGAAGGTGCTGTTCCGACAGGACGACTGGAGGAGCCGAATTTTGGCGAGAACCTCAAATTCCTTCAGGTAGTGAGAAAAGGGGGGGGAAAAATCCATCTCTGGACAAGATGTTCCTCCTCGAAAGATATGAAGTGAGGAAATAATCGCTAAAGAAATAAAACTCACCCGTCGCCGTTTGTCGAAGTTGATATAGCCGTTCTGAGGGAACAGGAACATGTATTAATATCAACATATGACTTTTGAACATGTTTCTGTGTGATGTGTGAACAGTGCCAGGTCTGACGCCGTTCGCAGCGTGTGTCACACCTCTAGTCTGTCTTTGACTGCGGCGTCCAGCATGGTGAGGTCGGTCAGGAAGATGCCCAGGTACGGCACGGTGCCCTGAGCGCTGGACTGCAGAACAAAGGCGGACATTTTTACTCGTTTGTCTGCATTTAGAAGCGCTCTGAGTGGGAGAGTTTACAGCTTAGAGGGATCATCACTCACCGTGTGTCTTCGGTTGTTGATTTTAGTGTCTACGTTGGCAGATTTGGAAGTGCCTTCCTGTGCAACACAAAGACGTATTAAAACAAGGGGATATGTGTGATACGTGTTTGATTCTGTCGGGTCAGGAGGTGTTGATTACATTTCGAGTGCAGATGCAAATCACAGCTCATTCGGGCTAAACTAATATTGTTTCCACGGGGACACGTCATTCGCAGGGACATAGGGACTCACAGGAAAAATACATTTTTTAAAAATGTGTAATCGGTGATAATATGGTGAATACGCTGGAGTAAAGCTGTAACTTTTCAGCCGTCTCCAGGACAGACGTGTTTACACATTTTTGTGTGTTCTTAGCCGTCACTTATTGCAGTTCCACAGCATTAAGTGTAACTACATTTAGTTAGCCACGTTACGCATGAACCAAAGCAATTGTTCCCCATAAGAAAGCATTGAAATGCAATTAATTCATTCATAAGCCTACCAAATAACAATTTTTGTTAATTAATTTTCTGGTTTTTAGAGTAGAAACTTTAAAGAAAAACGCATCTCTTGCGGGGGTTACGTTCCGAAACTTTCCGTGAAAGACAAAAATCCACGATACACGGACTCCACCCCCAAATGCTTTTTTTTTTTTAAAGAGTTTAAGCCCTAAATGATCCTCCCACACTCTTTAAACACATTCTAGACACAATCAAACACCTAAAGAAAACATTTGCGAGCGTATAGCGAGGTGGATTCTGGATACAATTCGTAGAAGAACTGGGATGTTGGCGAATGCTGGTTGCGTTCGCATTGTAGCCAACAACCAATCACAACCAAGGTTACATGAATAGGGCATTCCGATTGGCCTAAATAAAATCCGCAAATAGTCGGGGGCGTGAATTGTGAATCGCGACATAGTGGGGGATTACTGTAGTATAAAAAATACATGAATAATAAAAGAAGCTTATTAGCTAAAGTAAAAAAAAAACAACAACAGTATACAGGAGTGTAAAATAAAGTGCACACTTTGCGTATCTTTGTAAGGAGGAGTTCGGGTGTGAAGGAATGGACAAGAGGAATGGGTGTTGGGGGGCTACTGTTTGGACTTTATGGCTATAAAGCGCTGAGAGCGCGTCTGAGCACCGCTAACGTACGCGTCGTCTCAGTGCATGGGGGTTTGAGGTGACATCGCGTTAGGATGGCGTCGGTCAAGGAATCTGTTCGTTGATCCAATTGTATACGCGAACCGGTGCATTTTTTGGATGAATTTTTGGTCACAAACCAAATTGTTCGTAGGCCGCAGCGTTCGTGAACCGCAGGCACCGCTGGACTATATTTTCCCTTAGGATGAGGATCTCAGAACGCATCTCCATGGTAACCCGAGGGCTACCTGTATATGTAGACCTAAGAGTATGACGTGACACACTTTCCTTAAGAAAACCTGTAATTGTTGGCAAACTGCCATGGTGTAAGAGGAATAAACCACTTCAGGACGTGGTGGGAGTGGTACCAGGAACTCTGCTGCACTTTGCTCCTTTTTATATTAATTTGAAGACGTCCATGCTGGGAACTGGAGTCAGTCTTCCTGCCTGCTGCTTTGTCATTTTGTCCTTTAGTGAATCCATACAGAAACTTACCGCCACGTGCAAAAATGACTGCACGCTCAGCTGATACAACGAAAACTACTGACTCATCAGGATGTTTTTAAATCTGCTGATCACCCCTGCAACATCTCAGCTTTTAGAAGCCTTCTTTTTCCCCCTCTATTAGCTCTTTAGCACAAAGAGACACCATCTCTGCCTTTATCTAATCTGCCTGTTATTCATCCCCTCACACCACGGATGCGTGTACGTCACCTCCGTCACGATGGGTGTAAGATCTGTATCGTGTGTGAATGCGAGCCATTGTGTCCGAGTGCATGACTCACTTCTTTGAGCAGCTCTCGGCTCTGCGAGTAGTTGTCTTTCTCTGAGAATATGGAGGCCAGTTCCTCATAGCGCTTCATCGCCTCCCTGTCAGCGTCACAACACACACACACACACACACACACACACACACACACACACACACACGCACACACAGCTTTCAGTCTTCTTGATTTCAAACCACTTCACACTAACTAGCACAATTCTGGATGTATGCATGAATAAGAAATATCCCCTATGCAACTCAAGCCTTTTGGTGTTACTATTACATATTGAAAGCATATTAAGCTCCCTCTGCTATTCAGTTATTCATGTAAAAGCACATTATTCAGGAACTGATATGAATTATTCAGCGTCTACAGTAAAACTAATATCAGTCCGGAGAGTGAGGAATGTTCTGGAAAAGCGTGCGCACAGTGTAAGGACTAAAAAAGGGCAGGCTTTTTATGTCCGAACGATTTCACTACATTATTAAAAATCAGCTTAAAGAAAATCTTCCTCTTCCTTTCCCTCTTGTCAGTTCAACAGATTTTCAGCATGTCCTTTAA
>JAQLOM010000019.1:363227-373928 GCA_030068315.1 Chrysichthys thysi
TTTTGAGGCTGAAACACATTCATTGGATTTACATTCATTTCAATGGGAAACACTGATTCGGGTCACGAACAAATCGGTCACAAACTGCCAGAAAGCGGGTTTGGGCAGGATACATGCGCGGTGAGCCAAAATATTTATTTTAAATGAAAGCAAACAAGTTAGAATCGGTAGGCAAGAGGTATAATCCACAAAACGGGCAGGAGGTCGAGAGATCGGGTGAACAGACAAAACCAGGCAAAACAGCACGTAATCCAAAACAGTCCAAAGTCAAAACCGGGAGATCAAAAACGAGACAGACTAGGGCAAAGACAGAAAATTGAAAACGGGAAACAAAACGGGTCATACACAAGGAAATCAAACAAGGTATCAGAAGGCTCGGTAATAACACTCGCAAAAGGGACGTTAATACTTCGCACCGTATGTGCGCAGGCGAGAGTCCTTTATAGTCCTCTTAACGAGCTCCACCTGGATCTCGTTAGGATCAGGTGACCTTGAACTTGCACCTCCGCATGCGCCGTAGGCGCTGCTGTGGTGCGCTCTTCTTGCGCAATGCACCGTCTTTCTGTAAGCTTGAAAGCCGGTGCTTTTTACTGGTGCGCTTCGTGCGGTTCCTTCGTGCGCGGCGGAAGCGCATTCAGTGCAGGCGAGTCCGTGACACAAACAAAGTCTCGGAACGGATTCAGGTCGTGAGCTGAGGGTCTCACTGTAAAAGTCATTTATTAAAAAGTTATTTTTATTAATAGTCAACTTTCTTCTGCATTTAATAAGCCATACACAGGTAAAAAAGGGACATTAAAGAGTACTGAATATGTCCTGTGATTTTCAAGTATAAGGACAAAATGTCACACCAAAACACATTCAGGGAGTCGTGTAGAAATGCGAAAGTGTGCAAAAAGAGTTCATTTGAGTAAAAGCGCTTACTTGTTGAAGGTCTGGCGGGTGGGACTGCCACTGTCTCCTGGAGGATTTCCCAACCTAAATAACACAAAATGCTAAATAACCACGCATGCACATAAACGTCACACAAAAACACTCAAGGTCACCTCTGCACAAGTTAAGCAAACATCAGAAAGTTTGATATATATGATATATGAGGGCACTGTTTAACTTATATTTGCCGGAATCCGGTCTTTACCTGTCTATCAGGATGTCCAGCACCCTCTCAGAGGTGGTGAAGGAGCGGTAGGTGGACAGGAAGATGGAGATGAAGGACGTGTCGTCCATAGAGAAGGAGTGGAGGAGGTGAAGGACCAGCTTCTCCTCTGTCCCGGCCTTTACACACTGCGTGCGGTGGCATGACGGCTGGGAGAGCAAAGTGCGTGTGAATGCAGTGTGTAAGGTTCACAGTGGCGACAGGAACACTTGTACAGAGTCGTCGAGTGTTAAAAAAAAATGACTGATCAGGACGACGTTGTGTGATAAAGATGTGAATGGATGCGGGATTAATCCTGCAGCTTGAAATCTGTTTATTTTCGATGGAAGTCCGGGACCAGGGCGTGAAACTGAAATCCTTCTAGAAATTTTTGGCACAGATGGACAAGGCACACAAAAGTACAGAGGTACCTCAGTACTCGAACTTAATCCGTTCCGAGCGCGTGTTCGAATCCTAAAACGTTTGAGTTCTGATCGGAATTTCCTCATAGTAAATAATGGAAAACCAATTAATCCGTTCCCGGCCCCCAAAAATTATACCGAGATATGTTTTTTTTAGCATTTAAATGCAAAATGAACAGGATAAAACAAGAAGAGCACATACTAAACACATCTAAGCACATTTATCAAAAGTCATTTGTAAAGTAAGAAAATAAATGTATTCAATGTGTGTCATGTAAACCGCCCTCGCTCCACAGCGTTTCATTCCAGAGTATTCATTCCAGAGGATTCATTCCAGGCAATTCATTCCAGGCGATTCATTCCCGGCGCGGGCGAAATATGTTTTTTCTTCCGGTTCTTCTTGCTTGTTATTCAGTTTATGATTAAACTCTGATTAAAGTCTAAACATCTGACTCCAGCCTGGATTGTGTCAACTCACCGCTCTGACAGGGTAAAGTTAAAAACCCATGACATCTTTTTCATAAACCCAGACACAGCACTACTCCCTTGAGTCATCCTATGTCATGCGGTCCATTGTTTATTTTTTATTATTACTCTGTATTCATAACTTTTTGGTGTGCAGTGGTTACCAACATGATAAGTAGAGTACAGTGCATTACCTGATATTTTCAATAAAAAAGGCACCATCCCCAACAAGCGATGCCATCACAGCGAATGTGAGACTGAAGCGTCACCCTTCGTTTCCACTGAGAGACAGCTGAGTGCCGCGTGGCTCATTTCCCCGCGCGTACAAGTTATCTTAGGTCGGAGTTCACAGTTCAACTTCTAGGTCTTTTTTTTTTACGATCTGGTTTGTTCGACTTTTAAGAAATTCGAGTTCTAGCGAGTTCGAGTCCTGAGGTACCACTGTAGCTCTAACAAAAGCCCCGAATGAAGAAGAAGAAGAAAAAAAAGCTATTTCATGCACTCAGCTTGTGAAAAACAATGGCTCAGGAAGTGTGAGCTTCGAGTCCCCAGCAGACCTTGTGGGTTTTACCTGTGTATTGGGGTCACCGTGATGTGGCTTCACGATCACCGTGTAGATGATCCCATCCTCCTCCTTCTCAGTAACAGTGGACTGATCAAGAGACAGAGAAAAAAATGAATAAACAACAATGCTAACAACGGCACGACCAATTATTTCAGACTGCCGTGAACTGTGGTCCGTTGAAAACGTTCTCCCAAGCTGGAAAACACAGGCTAACCCACCGGAGAGATTAAAGTCCCCACTGAACCTGTCACCTTAACCGAGCAGAAATAATCTATCTACAGAAACAACTGTTAGATATTATTTCAAGTACACCAGGAACCATGCTTATAAGGATGAACATGAATTTAGAAACACTTACACGTTCTCTTTCCTCCTCGAGTTGCCTACTACTGTGGCAACCGCTAAAACCAGCTTTGCTAGTCAACTCAGCTAGCTAGCTAAATTCATGCTAAGCGTAAATCAGCTCCCATGAGTCACAGATTTCAGTGTCAGAGTCTGAATTTTCATCGTTCTTTTAATGTAATTTACTCAAGAGCAAAGAAAACCTGTCGAAATATCATGCAATCATCGAAAACTTTGTTCCTTACCCTTGCTAAGTACTAGCTAAGTTTGCAACCTAGCAAAAGGATCACAGAGGCCAAGTGTTACAAAAGTAATACTGAGGATGTCCCTATGACATCTGTAATGTGTGAACAAATTTGACACCAATATATGTAACCGAAATAAATACCCAAGAGGACATTTAATCATGTTTTGGTTTTTTTTTTTAATTTAAAAACGCTAATAAGGAGCTATATTGTGAGATCATGGCTGACGGAGCATGTCGAGATCATCGGATCAGATGCTTGGTGCCTTGTCCTATATTTTCTGATGCAACGGTGCTATATGTGTCACTGTTAGTCATCACAAGTTTTAAAGAAAAAGACTTTGAGCTACTAAACCATCGTAAGAACAGTCACTTGTGTAAAGAACGTCCTTTTAAAGAGAGAAACGTGGGCTCACCAGGTTGAGTGGACAGTACCAAGTGGTTTTCATGGGGGAGGCCTCGACCTGAGGAGCACAGCAGAGACGGGATTGGGATTAAAAGCTTTTTGTGTTATATCCATGCAGCATGCATCCATACACTAATGCAAAGCTCGGTAGTGCCCCTGCAAATCACAGGTTTATACAGGGGGTCCCAAAAAACCGCGCTCGCTCTTCGACTGGCCATTATAACTCACATCATTTTCTTTTGTTTAGGGGATAGGTGGGATGTTTAGAAATACGACTACGTTTTGGAGAAACAAAGAATTCCCTGTGCATTCTCCAGACCTCATGCCAATGGAATTATTTTTTTTTTGGGGTGGGGAGGATACCTCAAAGATAAGGTTTACACCGCAAAACCAGCAACAGTCGACGAGCTGAAAGAGGAAACTGAAAGACGGTGTCTCGCAATTCGAAATGAGACCATTCGTGACGTTCTCGAATCCACTGCTGTGCCTGGAAAATATTGGTCATCAGTTTGACCACCACACAGACTAGACTAGGGGGAAGGAGACTAAACATTTCTTTCATTTCATTTCATTTCATTTGGTGGCACGGTGGCTAAGTGGTTAGCACTGTTGCCTCACAGGAAGATGGTCCTGGGTTCAATCCCCGGGGTCAACCAGGGCACCTTTCTGTGTGGAGTTTGCATGTTCTCCCTGTGTCTGTGTGGGTTTCCTCTGGGTACTCCAGTTTCCTCCCACAGTCCAAAGACATACACAGAAGGAATTAGGCTAATTGGCTACTCTAAATTACCCGTAGGTGTGAATGTGAATGCTTGTCTGTCCCTGCACTGGATTGGTGACTTGCCCAGGGTGTAACCCCGCCTCTCTCTCGCCCAAAGTCAGCTGGGATTGGCTCCAGCTTCCCCCGGGACAGGATTAAGCGCCAGGAGATGAATACAGATGAAAGATGAATAAATCATTACACTTCTATGTATCCGTGTCAATAAACACGACGTTTAAAGTGTGAGTAGATATTTTTGGGACATCCTGTATTAGAGTGCTCGTTCGTACGTTTCTTTAACAATTTATAGAAGGGGTCTCCAGCGTCAGAGCTTTGTAAAAGTCAGAGGTGAAGCTGTGATTTAAATGTTTCCAACATATTCGGGCGTGGTTGTTTTTTTTTTTTTTTTGTCTTATTGAATTCAAGAGAAAGAAAAAAAAAGAAAGGTTGTTGAGAGTGCGATTGCTTACAGCTGCTTGTTTTATTATTGCAACTTGTTTCATTAACTATAAATGGCTAAAAAGTGCGAGGTGTCATTCTGTAACCCTGGAAAACCCTTATCATAATAGGAAAAATATTTCCATTGGTTAAATGATGATATAGACTCAGTGAACCCAAAAACAGGTGTTTTTTTTATTTTTTTATTAACCCTTTCCTATGTCATACTACGAATGGTCCTTATGAGACGTCCTGTGATGTCCCCTAAAGTCCACCAACCAATAAGTGGCTTGAATATAAGGGTGAAATAAAAGTTATGGTTAAATATGACCCCAGGGGTTCTCCGGGGTTAAAGTAATTCCACTTCGTCACAGATTGTTCTGTTGTAACAGCACCACACGGAGATTATTCCCGAAATATACTTCCAGATAATTATGCACCCGTGGCAAGTTTCACTTTATGTTTCACATGCAAGCGATCCTCTTTATTGTGCTTCTTTGTAAATCAGTAAATCAGGGCAAATCAAAGAAGTGTGAAACTTCACTTCACTAGGCATTTGAAAATCCCTTTGCTGCACAACAGCTGGGCAGTTAATCTCAGACTTTTTAACCGCAGCACAAATCTCACAAGGCTCTGACTACAACCTAAAGCACACTACATTCACAGAGCGACAAAGCACCGCTTTCATTCAAACAATTCCGTCTTTCTCTCTCGGGCGAGTGCGAACAATGGAAAACCGTACAGCGTTTAACATGAAGTGTGTCATCGTATGGAAAAAAATGTAAATGTGTCGATTGAACGGTTTTGCATTTTGCCTGCAGAAACTGAAAAACAAAAAAAAAAAGAAATTGGAAAAAAAAGTGCCGAACTATAGAAACGTGGTCATGTATTATTCTCATGGTTATATCGAAACGCTCCGGGCTTTGGACAGGATTTTCCACCATGAAGTATTCATGAGACACAAAGCATGACATCACTTGGCGCACACACACACACACACACACACACACATTTTGAGTACAGCATTTGCATACAGCACCATGAAATAAAACTTCTATAATAATAAATTCTTTAAAAAAAATAGTGCTTCACTTAAAATATCTCCTCCAGAGACCCAAACTCGAATATTGTGCGCCGTGTCCTTTCTCCTGACTGTTTCTGCTTTTTAGTAACTGAAAACTCTTGAACTTGATCGTTGTCTCCAAACAGGAAGGAGTTTGGCAAAAGAGTAACACCCAATGGTCCTCATATGAGGATCTTACACAGAAATCCACACAGTGTAGTTGGGGGATAATGTGATGACCTTGTATGAGGACTTTGGGGTCTCAGGAGGATATAAACCCTTTAAATGCTATCTGCTTGTCCTTCTGAGGGAACCTATCCTGGGTCTGTGTAGAATCCTACAACAAGATGTTTTCCTGTTGGAATAATTTCCAGGAAGATCCCTTTTTCAAAGCTAAGAACCCTTGTTTATCAAACGAACCTTTACATAAACCCTAAAGAACCATGTTTTTATCTAAGAGTGGATTTTTTTTTCCTGTATCACAAAACGTTCCAAGTAGAACCCTTTTTGAGAAGCTAAGAACCCTTGATTATCCAACGAATACTTGACTTTCCCCAAGGGGATGAATAAGGTATCTATCTATCATAACCCTTAAAGAACCTGATTTCTAAAAGGATCTTTATTGGAGCTAAATATTAAAGGATTCCAAGTAGAACCATTTTTCCCGTTTTTTTGTTTGTTTCTTTTTTTGGATGAACCCTTACAGAACATCTGAAGAACTCATTTTTCCCCTAAGCGTACATGTATTAAATGAGTATGTACGCAGTACAAACTTCAAATTATTACTCATTATTTTCGTCTTACTACCTACAGCCTGACAGGCGCTCAAAATTCAGCTCTTGGTTCTTGGGTTCTTCAGGGGTTCCTTCAAAGTTCATTGAGGCCTGGCTTCCTCACTTGGAGCTCTTTCTGACAGGGAAACACTGGTGTAGGGTTCAATTCTACTGGTGCAGACTTCTAAGTTGTTTAAGCATCTGGGAGAACTTCCACGGTTCTTCTCCACAGCTGGTTTCTCATTTTGCATCTGAGTTTAGAGGTAAATGTCCATCCGTCCCCACAGCCTCAATGATTCTTAACATTTGTTGTTTTACCTGAACACCTCATCCTACCGGCTTTTCCCTTCAGGGGTCGCCACAGCGAATCATCTGTATCCATCTAACTCTATTCTCTGCATCCTCTTTTGTCACACCAACTAACTTCATGTCCTCTTTCATTACATCCATCATAGTCCCAACATTCAAAGTCCCTACTCTCAATACTACACTTTTGCCTTTCCTCTTCTCCCTCCGCCTACGTACACGCATTCCTCCTCTTCTTCTTCTTCAACCAACAGTAGCCCAATTTCCACCGGCACCCTGTAGGTCGACAGCACCAGTGGAGGTCGTTGTTAACCCGGGCCTCGACTGATCTGGTATAGTAGTCACAGAAATGATTCGCATAATTTTTCTGGCATAGTTTTACATCAGATGCCCTTCCTGCCACAAACCCTCTGCATTTATCCGGGCTTGGGACCGGCCCAAAAAGACACTGGTTTGTGTGCCCCTGGGGCCTAAGACCTCTATGACAGGTCATTTTGGACATTTTTAATAGTGTATATATATATATATAAATATATATAATATATTACAAGTGCTGCTAAGTGTGTTTGGAATAAAATCAATAAACGTCCCATAATATATTTATCGTCCTGTCAATCAGGTCAACGTCCAAAGTGCAGCTTAAGTTATATCACTATAATGAGAATCTCTAGTAACTTGTATGCCCTAGTATATTACAGTACAGTGTAGTATAATATTACTTAATCTAATACCGCATGCTTTTCACACAGCCTTCAAAGAAAGGTCAAAGATCTTATCTGTGTATGATTTCACATGCAAAGAAAAAAGATCACTGATCCTAAAACTGCACCAGCTGCTTGACATGCACCATAAGGTTCTAGCCCCCAGCTGCAGCTCAGTTCTTATTACAGACACAAAAACGGGAACGCTAACTTACTCAACAAGCCCAGACGGGTGAAGATCTGCCAACTTCCTGGAAATCCGGTGCTGCCTGTGACAAAAACAACACTGCCGCCTCCTGAGCCTTGCATCAGCTGAATAAACCTCACTTGTTCTTTTTATCTTGACTTTTCTCTCTACTGGGAGTTCTTTGTCTCTTTTCTTCTTTCATGGACACACACACACACACACACAGGCTACAACATGGAGCTGCACAGACACACCTGAGCTTGTAGCTAAGACAACCCACTAGGTTCACGTCACGAGAGCACACCCATAATACACACACACACACACACGCACACACACACACACACACACACACACACAGCCTTCAGCTGCTGAGCTCTCTGGCTCACACACTCTCCGTCTCACACTCCGAAAAACACACACACACACACACACACATACACACACATAAACAATCTCCTGACTTCAGAGTGGATAAACCTGCCAGACCACAGCAGCCCAGACACAAAAGCCAGATTATGCTTTTGAAGACATTATTTTTCGAGCACCTTTTCCTCGCAGGAATGTCCTTGGTGAACCACTGACGCAAGGCGCGTGCGCCAAACATTATTGTTCTCCTTTTAAAGTCAATTCTGTGATCATTTAAAAGCCGAAAGCGTCACTTCTGGCTTATATGATATAAAAGAAAAGCCGGCTAAGCGGCGTACATTGACACAGCAGTCGTCTCTATGTGGCTTTAATTTGCATGGAAGCCACCTCTCTGAAAAATTGGTGTTGATACCACTTCTGTAGGGTCACGTTGATGTGAAAACCTCAGGTACAGCTGTGCAATTAATTTTGTAAATTTATCAAATAAGTAACCTTTTAAACACTCACTCTTCTTTCTACGCACCTGCCCTATTATCGCGTCCCCGTAGTTACTGAGTAACAGGCTAAGATTTTAAAACGTTAGCCGGGTAAAGAAGAAAACAGGAAGTACGGGATTATTTCAAGTGATTTATTCCTCTAATATCGCTGCAATCTGCCAAAGACCATTACTGTTTTATAGCGCGAACAACACATCATACTTTTCTTTGCTTATTGTTACATTTAACACTGCAGAACGTCGGGGTAAAACAAGTTAGTTCCTGTTCTCACTTACGTTATAGCAGCTATAAACAGTCGTACGTTCACCAGCATCTTTTTTCCGTCCTCTCCTGAAAATTTGTTTTGACTCCTCTGTCCTAAAGACTTTACCATGGTGGGAAATATAAATGTTATAGCTTTGCGCTTATCTCTTTAAGTAAAACGCTTCCAAAGGTGTTTAAAACACTCAAATAATACGGAACCATGAAGCAGTCTGATTTAAATTTTTAAATAACAATAGGATTAAAATGTAAAATATTCATATGTATATATGTTTATGAGTATAGTGTTAGGCACATATGTTGTTAGCAAAATAGCTGAAATAAACTTTGATGTATTTGTGATGATCATTTTAGGCCTTTCCATGCAGCCCCATTAGCAGGAAAAATGACACCCCGCAAAAAAATTACGACTCCTAGCAAAAAACAATTCACGGTTCTTGTGAAATTTAAAGGTTCTAGATTCCAGTGAGGGTTCTACTTCCAACTCCCTCTGACAGGAAAATGTAATACTGGACATAGAACATAACTAGCTAATGATTTGGCTAGCTAGCATGTGGCCTTAATGATAGCTAATGACTGAGGCTAAAGATTATAGCTAGGTAGCAATTAGCCTTGCCAACAAGTCTTTATAGGTCTTTTATACAAATAAGCAGCACAGTGACAGGGAAAGTGATGCAAATGTGACAGAAATTCCAACATTTCCCTCGAATCTGTTGGTATACTATGACTTTTTTTTTAGGATTTTGAGAGCTCTTTTATACATTTTTCCATTTGAAGCAATGGCAAATGATTAGCAGTATAGCTAGCTAGCACTTAGCCAGCAAGGAAAATGTCAGAAATATCAGCATTTCCTTCAAATGTGCTTGTAAAAAAGGATTTTAAGTTACAAAAAATATATTACAGGGTTTCTCAAGTGAACATAGCGCATGCCTGATGCTAACAACAACGCTAGCTGGCACATACCCAGCAAAACTTGGTTTTAATTTTTATAAACCTACAAGACACACAATGGTAGAGATAATGGCATCCATGTGTCAGAAATTCCAACATTTCCCTCAAATCCTCAAATCTGCTTGTAAACTACTACTTGTTTAGGATTTTGAGAGCTCTTTTATACATCTTTCCATTTGAAGCTAGCAAATGATTAGCAATATAACTAGCTAGCACTTACCCAGTAAGGCATGGTTGTAATTTTTTTTCAAGAAACAGGTGGCATAGTGTCAGTGAAATTAAAAGTCAGAAATATCATCAGTTCCTTCAAATGTGCTTGTAAAAAAAGTACTTTAAGTTCCAAAAGATCTTTTACAGGGTTTTTCAAGTGAACCTAGCACATGACTGAAGCTAACAACAAAGCTAGCAGGCATATTTTTAATTTTTTATAAACCTGTAAGATGCACAGTGGTGGCGAAAATGGCACAGATGTGACAAAAATACCAACATTTCCCTCAAATCTGCTTGTAAACTAGTACTTTTTTTTTTTTTAGGATTTTCAGAGCTATTTTATACATCTTTCCATTTGAAGCTAGCAAATGGTTAGCAATATAGCTAGCTAGCACTTAGCCAGCAAGGCGTGGTTGTAATTTTTTTTCAAGAAACAGCTGGCATAGTGTCAGTGAAAATAAAAGTCAGAAATATCATCAGTTCCTTCAAATGTGCTTGTAAAAAAAAGTACTTTAAGTTCCAAAAGATCTTTTAGAGGGTTTTTCAAGTGAACCTAGCACATGACTGAAGCTAACAACAAAGCTAGCAGGCATATTTTTAATTTTTTATAAA
>JAQLOM010000019.1:481374-494936 GCA_030068315.1 Chrysichthys thysi
AGCCATCCTAGCCAATCCTAGCACTCCCTCACAGTCACCTGACTGGTCCGCCTGACAAGCGGTAGTGGCGTCCACTGCGGTTTATAGTCTTTTAATATGTCTGAATTAACATTTTTAATATTTTTTATATTCCAGAATCCCGTGATGTACAAAAAAATCCACGAATCAAAATGAGAAAACCCGCGATGCAGCGAACCCGCGATAGGTGAACCGCGATACGGCGAGGGACGACTGTATATGGATTCTCATACGCTTTGTGATTAGTGGGTTTTTTTGTGTTTTAAAATGTTTTGCTCAAGAACGCAACGCAAATGTCAGCTGTTCCTTGTTCCTTCCTGCGCGTGTTTATTTCGTTTTCTAGCAGAATGACGCCGCCCACGAGGTGGGACTGATTCCTTAATCAGTCTTGAACTCTGACAAAGTGCTCTGGATGACTGCATGATAATCATATTACTAAAACTGTACCGGAGTTTGTGGACTCACAGATGGTCCAAGGGAATTTAATGGGATGCAACTCTGTAAAGTCATTATAAAGTCTGTTTGTCCCTCTTGAACTTTCTTTGGCCAGACGCTGTGTCATTCGGACAGGTCCTTCAGTCATGACTTATTCATTCATTCATTTATTTATTTTCAGCGCTGAGTAAATGCTACCCTCCGCCTCCCTGAGTACTGGTGTAAGAAGGATTTGGAAAGTGTCCTGAGCTGAAAGATGAAATGAAGTCTCGGATATTTGCTTTTTTGATCTTTGGCTAGTAGCGCGTCGTCTGTTGACCTGTGATGGATACGTAAGGAATAAATCAGTGTGTGCGGTGCTTTTACAGGAAATTAATGAACGATGAGGTGGTGTGATGAAGTGGAATTTCTTTTACCATCCCAAAATTTATGACTCTAGACTCTACCCTGATTCTACAGCTTTTGACACTTCTGACTTGAGTTGGACCAGACAGTTAGAGACCCAAGAATTGATGCTATTGAGACTAGAGCTAGAGGCTCAGGTTAGGAGACAGAATCTGTACTGGATTCAGACTCTAGAGCTTCAGACTCTGGACTTAATGTGAAACCGTGGACTTGCCTCAGAATCTAGAACTACAGACTTCGGTGTCTCCACGGCTTCTCTGACTCTAGACCATACTTTGAAATTACAGGTTGGGATTCTGGACTTGCCTACGACTCTTGCCTTGGACACTGGACTCGACTTGGACTCTACAGTTTGAGACTTTGAACTTTACTCTGACTCGAGAGTTGGTCTCTGGGCTCGAATTGGACAGCTACAGTTTGGTACTCTGGACAGAGTCTGAAGCCTGAAACTCTGGGCTTGGCTGTGACTCCATGGTTTCAAATCTTGGACTTGTCTCTGACTTTAGCTTTGGCCTCTGGACAAACTTATACCCTAAAATTTGGGAATCTTGGAGTCTGGCTCAGGGGACTCTGGGTTTCCTGAGTGTATGGCTTCAGATTATGAACTCAACTTAGACGTTATGGCTTCGGACTCCAGCTCTGGCTGTGGACTCTGGATTCATCTTGGGCTCTACAGTTTGAGACTCTGGACTTGACTCAGAGTCTACAGCTATGGGCTCAGGATTTGACTCAGAGTCTAAAGCCGAGGCTCAGGATTTAAGCCAGAGTGGGGTCTACTGTTCACTATGGTCTCTGGAGTTGAGTCTTATGACCCAAATATACTTCAGTGGACACAGCTTTGTGAAACCTGGACATGGGTGTAGTCAATGTGGACAACCTGCGCAGACATAAAACCAATATACGTTACTGCTTCAGACTCGCGACCGAGCTTCGGACTCTGGGCTCGAGAGTTTGCAACTCAGGACCCAACTTGAATCCTAGCGCGGAAACTATGCAACTAAAACTAGACCCATCGTGGGCAACTTGTGACTTCACTGGACACCTGAAATCTCTTGAACAAGACTGGGATATACAACACATGTCACCCGTGCTGGCGTAATGAGTCGGAATGAGGACATTTTCAAAAGTGAGTCATTGTTATTTCCACATTGTCCGTCTAAAGGCCTTCAAAATGAGGCCTGGTTTGTTGAAATCAGACAAAAAAATGACCGCCTAGAAACTAGCCACATTCGTTTACGTCCAATGGGGTTTGGAGACTCGCTTTCCATCGGGTCATAAAAGCGTCCTCTGGGATTCCATGTGTATTATCAGGAAGTAGAGGAACTACGCTTCACAACGATACCAAACACGGGCACGGGGATTCCCCCGTCTCGCCGTGAGCGCGTGGTGAAAAACACGGATTTATCAGGGAATGTTACGACAAAGGACTAATTAATGATGACATACGAATGAACATAAAGAACATAAAAGTAGTTTGGGATGTTTTCTTTTGCTGTTTTATCAGGGGGGTCAATAAACGAGGGCTTTCTGGATGCATTTTTGAGAAAATCTCAATTTCAATCGAAACCATGTTTTGCCTCTTGGCTCATAATTAGCCTACGCGCATTCCGACTCGTTTTGCCAGCACGGGTCACAAATGTTGTCCAAAACCTAAAAAAACCTAACCAAACGTAGCCTAATAATCATAAAATTAAAACTGCGTAACAGAAGAACTTGCATGCTGTAAACTCCAAATGCAACAAACTAAAGCATGCGTTCAGTTCCATCTTCTGTCGGTGGGCCCTTTTTACACAGCTGTTTTAACCCGCGGCTGTACCTTGAGCAGGGAATCTTGATCGTATATTTTAGTGTGTCAAGTTTGCATTGGAGAAAGCCCGCCTGCCTGGTCTTCTGTCCATCATTGTCAGCCACAGAAGCCTTGTAACATGCTCAAACACCCCAGTCTCTCCTCCACCCCCCCCCCTCCTTTACCGATCGCGTTCAGTTTCTCTCGTTTTGGTTCCTGCAGCTTACATAACTCCTTGATTTACTCAGAGAAGTCCATCTTTGTCTTCCCCCTCTCTCTCTGTCTCTCTCTGTCTTTTGTGCTGTCTCTCTCTCTCTCTCTCTCTCTCTCTCTATCCCTCCCCCACACCCCTCTTTTTTCCTTTTTTTTTTTTTTTTTTTACTTTTTTCATTCTGACTCATTCTGATGGACCTATTTTTAAATCGCTCTCTCTCCCCACTGTATGGCTCGAACACCCTGATGCACATTTTATTCCTGAATGTATACAGTAACCGTGATGCTACGAGGATACGCCAGAGAAAGCTCCAGCTCTCACGGGGTTCTACGGATTTTCAAACCTTTCCTTTGATTTTATGTGCTTAATCTAAACGTGCTTAATTTGTCTTTATGGGCATGTCTTCTGTCTAACGTGGTTATTATCCTCTGGGTCCGTCGAGTCTTGTCTTGTGTGTCTTGTGCTGTAGTTTAAGCGTATGGATCCATCTACCTTGTGTCGTAGAAGGTGCGGTAAGTGTAGGTAGGTGGTTTTTGCGGATGCCGCTTCTCAATCCGAATCCCTGAGTTCTTGTTGTTGTTTAAAAGGCATTTGATTTGAACTTGAATGTCCACTTACCTGTGGGGATGCTTTACACACAGCTGCTGATGCGTTCAAAGGTACGTACCAAAAATGCGCTGTCTGGGTCTTAGCTGAATGCGTCACTGGGTAGGTGTTTAACGAGTTTCTGTCCTTGTTGGTCCCAAGCAAAATGTGGATTTTGTGTGAATGAGTCACCAGTCGCCGACGTGTCACCGGTTGAGTGCAGCGCTGCGTTTTGGGGGAACTTTCTTCCTCATGTTGGGCTTTGACTCCTTGCAGGACTCGCCTGATGCAGAGCTTCAAAGAGTCCCATTCCCATGAATCCCTGCTGTCTCCCAGTAGTGCGGCTGAGGCGTTGGACCTCACGCTGGACGAGGATGCCATCATCAAACCGGTTCACTCCAGCATTTTAGGGCAGGAGTACTGCTTTGAGGTGAGTCTCGAGCTCTCGTGAATTAGTACATCCAGTATATTAAAAGTTTACAACCAGAGTATTTTTCTAAAACATTCTTACTTAGAGTTCAGGCCAAAAAACCCACAGCTTGTTGTGTTCCCGGGAAAGCGCAAAAAAAGTATAAATCCCCCCCCCCCCCCCCTTTAACTTTTCCCATCTTGGAAAACTTAAACACACAGCTTTCGCTCTGACTCTTACACAGTCCTCATGCGTGAGACGCCTCCCATTCAACAAAGATAATCATTCACTATGCCAATTATTATCTTTGTTGAATAACAAAACGTTTTATCCGCTGATTATTATGCGAATTATTATGTGGCCAGGTCGGCAAACGGGCCCCGTGAGCGAGGTGTTACTCCAGAAATGTTAGCATCTTAGAACAAAGGGATTTATTTCCATTTGTACTTTGCGGCTGCATGAACGTCCGAGCTGCTGTCATAGAGACGTCACCGACACCTTCTGAGCTCTTATATAGACATATAGACTTACAATTGAGTCAAATAATATTTTTAAAAAAATGGAACGAATACCACATGCAAAATGTGAAAGACTGACAAACCCTAATGATGAACAATGAATAATTGACACTGACAAAGAGAGCGATTTATCCAGATTTTGAGTCTTATGTTTAGTCATAGTTTATGATCAAAAAGAAAATTCTCCTAAATGACAGATGAGCAATGAATGAACTATGAGCAATGATGAGAGGGTCCCATTACCATGACATTTTATTAACCGCAACTATTCCTTCATTGTTCATGAAAATTGATTCGTGGGATCCCCCCCCCCCTTTTTTTTTTAATTCCACTACCTTGCATCTCAGGTGACGACTGCTTCGGGAACAAAGTGCTTCGCCTGTCGGTCGGCTGCAGAAAGAGACAAATGGATCGAGAATCTACAGAGAGCTGTGAAGCCCAACAAAGTGAGTAGAACAAATGATCATAATAGTTGGTTTTTCTCTCTCATCCATCTACATCACATCTGTTTCAGTATTTCTACGCTGCTCCATAAGGACAACACGATATTCTTAGCAGCAGAGTATATATATATATATATATATATATATCTTTTTTTTTTATTCATACTCGTCTTCTGGGGCCACCATTTTTAACGCCTTGAAGTTTTCTTCAGTTCTCTCCCTCTTCTCTGATCACGGCCCGCATCTCACCATGCTTACATTTTCTGTCTGAAATATCCCAGGTCACAAAGTCCATCGTTCCGTTCTTTGCCGTGCTTCTCATTAAAGGATGCAAAGGAGAATTTTGGGAATGTAGTAGAACTTTGAAATCGTGGACTGACTGATTGATTGATCCAGATGCTCAGGCAGCAGGAGCCGGGGGCTGAATTATGATACACAGATGATGACAGCAAGAGTTTCCAGAAGCCATCAAAGCTCTCGGGAATTTATCTTCGCTGATACCTTTTCAGGAAACGATAAAAGGACGCACCACACCAAGGATACTCATTATCTCAGTGAGCGTGCTGATCAATTTATTTTATTGATGGAAGCTTGAAGGACACAGACGCTTCATCTGGCATACCAATTAAGCCCTATCTTCTGGACGCGACTGCTTTTCAAACGGCGGCATATTTAGCTGAACTAAATGACACCAGGGAACGCAGGCCAGAACGAAGCAATGGCATTTTGATCTGATTAAATGACTCAGCCTTTATAAAAACATCGCTCTCTCTGTCCAGCAGAGCACTCTGCTTTTCCGGTGGGGAATGGAAATATAGTCTGATCTTTTTTGTCGTGCACTCATTACAAACTGAGTGCTAATCTTTTTTGAACCATGGCCAACCCTGAGTCCTCTCGCTCCTCGTCAGACTTCTATTTTTATGATTTCCACCTTGTTGAATAACCTGTTATTTCGGTCCCCTCGCTGTCAGACATAACCTTTCCTCGCATCAGCAGTCATTTCTTTATTTCCATGTTCTTACGCCATACGCCTACATGTCTCTACCAGTACTTAGCAGTCCGCTGTTTCCTCCTACTCAGGACAACAGCCGGAGGGTGGACAACGTCTTGAAGCTCTGGATCATTGAGGCCCGGGAGCTTCCGCCCAAAAAACGCTACTACTGTGAACTGTGTTTGGACGACATGCTGTACGCACGCACCACCAGCAAACCGCGCACCGACACTGTCTTCTGGGGCGAGCACTTTGAGTTCAACAACCTCCCGGCTGTCCGCAACCTCCGGCTTCACCTCTACAAGGAGACGGACAAGAAAAGACGCAAGGTAGGAGAATCCGTTCCCGGCATGAAAAATGCGTCCTGGAAGTGACTGTAATTAGCGAATTAGCATAATGTGGTGTTGTCAGTGTGCGACTGAGAAAATCCTCCAGTTGGCATCCAGACAGAAGAAGCTAGCATTCAACTTCTTTTAGCATGACACATGTATACACATGAACAGCTCACGGGAAAAAAAAACAAGCTATTTTAGAGCAATGAAAAGCATAGTGTAACTCTGCGTTTTAGTTTCTAGGTTTTGAGCCGCGTACTGCACTGCCTAGCTAGCTATGCTTTGGGCTCACACAGTAACGTTCCAGTCCGGAGAGAATCTTTAGGTGGAAGGGATTGATCGAACGTGATACTGATCCAGGGACTTACACGTATTGGTAGCAAGAATGATAGCTCTCTTAGCTGTCGAACAAAGAACCAGCGAATGTAGTTTAATCTAAATATATTAGTCAGGATGTGTCTTGGGTTACACATCGATGTGTTCCAGGAAAAAAAGCTCCGCAGCATGTTCCGTTTTTGAGGTATTAAACAAACCCATTACACGTGTGACTGCAAGGGAACATCTTGGTTGATTTCTTTTTTGAATCACGAGTACAGATTCTTGAAATGTTCTAACCCTTGTGAAGTTTCTCCCACAGTTCCTAAACAATAACCCTTACCCACTGCTTCTCATCAGGAGAAGAGCACATATCTAGGACTGGTCAGCATCCCCATATCCAGCATCACCGGTCGGCAGTTTGTAGAGCAATGGTACCCCGTGATTCAGCCCAGTGTCCTGGCCAAGGGAGGAGGTGTAGGAGGGGGTAAAATCATCAATGCCTCTTTGCGGCTCAAGTCTCGCTACCAGACCATGAGCATCCTGCCAATGGAACTGTACAAAGAGTTTGCCGAGTACGTCACCAACAACTACCGGACGCTGTGTGCCGTCTTGGAGCCTCTGCTGAGTGTCAAAAGCAAGGAGGAGGTTGCCTGTGCATTGGTGCACATCCTACAAAGTACAGGGAAGGCCAAGGTACACACTTAGCATTCACTGTGTGCAGTCATCTACATATCAGTCATTTTGGGGATCTTTCGGTTACAAGTGAACTGTCTGTGGTGTGACTGCATTTTCCTTTTTTGTGTTCAAGGACTTTCTTTCAGACATGGCCATGTGTGAGGTAGACCGATTCATTGACCGAGAGCACCTTATATTCCGAGAGAACACCTTAGCCACCAAAGCTATAGAAGAGTACCTCAAACTCATCGGACATAAGTACCTCAAGGATACTTTAGGTGATGGGTTTTAGTTAACGTAGAGCTGTGCACACGACTGTGACTCTTGCAGGAATTGTGAGTGCAATTTCCGAATTCCACAATTCCTAGTTGCGACTGTGAGCTCAGGCCCCGATCCCTGTAGAAACCCGCGACCAAACTTGACCGCGCCCGCAGCAAATTTGAGGAGACTCAACCAATCCCAAGCGGTGAAACTGTCGCTGAACCCGAGCAGTCCCACAGAAATCGAGACAGAACCTTACCACTCCTGCGGACACTCTGACAGAACTCGACCGCTCTCACGGAATCCGTGACCAAACTTGGTCAAGCCTAGAGAAACTTTGAGCGAACCCAGCCACTCTCACAGCTGGAACCGAACTTGACCACTACCTTGGAAAAAGTCTGACCAAAATCGACCACTCCTACATAACGACTGCTGTAAAAACTGTAAACTTTGACCAAACTCAACTGCCCTCAATGAAACTGTGACCAAACTCACTCACTGACTCACTCTGTCTCGCTGAAAGTTCACCTGAACTCAACCCCTGATGCAGAAAAACTGTGACACTCAACCGGAGAAACTGTGACTGAACTTGACACGGAAACTGTGGCCAAACTCACCCACTCTCACAGAAACTTCGACTGAACTTGACAACTCGTGCAGAAACCTTGATTGAATTCAACCCCTCCTGCAGACACTTGGATAAAGCTCAGCTACTCCCACAGAAACTTTGACCAGACTCACCTGCTGCCATCGAAACGATCACTGAACCCAACCACTCCCACAGAAACTGTGACCGACCTTGGCCACTCCTGCAGAAACTGACCCTGCCCACTCTTTTCCACTAATACCGGTACTCAATTCAACTGAAACGTGAATAAGGGATTTGACTTGCTGTAACAGTAAATTTCATTTGACTTCAAATTTATTTGGGATAGCCTGGCATGAGAATAAAAATGCCCAATGCCCACAACTTCTTGTTAGGATCCCAGTCCTGGTATACAGCTCTGACTTATGGCCATGATGATTTGATGTCCTTTATCATGCAGTGAGGATTGTTTGCATTACTTCATTGGGGTCTTGTACCAGATGTACCGAGCTGCTGTTTGCTTGTGTGCAGGTGACTTCATCCGAGCGCTGTATGAGTCAGAGGAGAACTGTGAGGTTGATCCCATGAGGACTCCACCTTCTGTTCTACTGGACCATCAGGCAAACCTTCGCATGTGTTGTGAGCTTGCTCTCTGCAAAATCGTCAACTCACACTGGTTAGTTGTCAACGTCTATGTCAGCAAATTTAACTCTGAGAATTCCATGATTCTCAAAGTAAAGGAAATGCTTTATCTGGATTTGGATCTATACCCGTGTCGGGCTCTGGTGAATTTGTGAACACATGATACTTGTATTTACTGTCAAAATGCAAAACACCAAAGTGTTCAAGAGCAGAATAGGCATAATGTAGGTCTGAAAGAATCTCAAATGCTCGATTGTAAATATTTTCTATCTACTAGTGTTTTCCCACGTGAGCTGAAGGAGGTCTTTGCATCTTGGAGGGTACGCTGTGCGGAGAGGGGGAGGGAGGACATTGCTGACCGCCTGATCAGTGGCTCCCTCTTCCTGCGCTTCCTTTGTCCAGCTGTCATGTCCCCATCGTTATTCAACCTCACCCAGGAATACCCAGATGAGCAGACATCACGCACACTCACCCTTATAGCCAAAGTGCTGCAGAACCTCGCTAACTTCTCCAAGTCAGTCTGGGCGATTTGCTTCTCAAACTTTTATTCATCTCCAAAAATGCCATTAATGACAGAATGCTAAAAATGAAATGTGGGCCTATCTTGCAAACACTTTGCCTTGACCTTTTTGACTAAAGAAAAGTTTTAAAAGATATTTGTTTTATCTACGATACCTAACCTTATGATGTCTTGTCGCTTTTCTTGTCATCTTCACTTTTTTTTATCATCAGGGTGTGCAAACTTTTGCAATCAGGTGTTGAAGAAGTCAGTTGTTGAAGAAGGTGACGATATTTGAATAACGGCTCTACAGCTTTGTGAATATTCTTCCTCTTGGTTCTGGTATTTCCTCCAGGTTTGGCAGTAAGGAGGAGTATATGTGCTTCATGAATGAGTTTTTAGAGATGGAGTGGGGCTCCATGCAGCAGTTCTTGTATGAGATCTCCAATCTGGACAGCATAAGCAATGCTGGGGCTTTCGAAGGATATATAGACCTGGGAAGAGAGCTTTCGGTCCTGCATAGCCTCTTGTGGGAGGTCATGGCTCAGCTAAGTAAGGTATGTCCAGAGATCATAAGTTCCTCAAGACCAAAGTTCAAACCTGGGAGAAGAATACTGACTGTGCTGTCTGGGTGGGAGGGATGGGATGGCGTACATTTTTGTCCTCCCAATTGGTTTATTTTGCATGAAAGGGGGGAACTGGCTGGTGGGTGGGAATTGGCAGTTGATCACATTGGCGAGTTTTCTTTTTAAAGTGTTGTTTCTGAGTGTTTTGTTATCTGTTGTTTCATTTGGTTGAGTTCAGATCTGTCTTTTTTAAAAATTTGTGTTTCACGTAAAGGACGCCATTATCAAACTCGGGCCATTGCCCCGCCTCCTGAATGACATCAGCATGGCCCTTCGCAATCCTCATCTCCAAAGACAGCCCAGTCACCAGACAGACAGACAACCCCCTGAAAGACAGACAGACCGGTTACTCTCTCGACCCAGCTTCAACCGGGGAATCTCTTCAGAGTTTCAGAACCTCATGATGAGAGACCTTAACAGGTAAAAACCCAAAGGGTCATAACTGGGGTCGGCTAGTGCAGGTCAATATACAGTATATGCCAAGTGTTTTCCTTTAAGCTGTAACAATCAGGTGATTATGCTTCAAATTGCTTTGTCCCTCGACAAAAGCAGGTGCCTCTCGGGACCTACCACTGCTGGGCCCTTGTGCAAGGCCCTTAACCCTCAACTGCTCAGTTGTACAAATGAAATAACTGTAAGTTGCTCTGGATAAAGGCGTACGCCAGATGGGAATGTAAAATCTGGTCCCATCGACCTTTTGTGCTACAGAATCAGAGCTCGCGGAGACCCACACATACAGTAGATTGGCCTATATAATTGGGACTAGGCACTATCCCCCGTCAAATTATGACTTGTATTGGTGCATATAGTGCTGAAGCTTGAGGTTAAGCTGTGAATGGTCCAAGATGATACACGATATCTGATGCAACAATGTTGGCCAGAAATAGCTCTCAGACACTTGTTAAAAAAAATCCTTGGTGCATTTTAGGGGCTGTCGATTGCAGTGTGACGGAGCATAAAAACTGGAAAAAGTTTAGACGAAGTTTTGACTTTGAAGAGGAGTAATTTGCGAGCCTGGGCTTGCAGTGGGACGCTGCTTTGTATTAGTGTTATATCTTGAAGCAGTGGCTCTGCAGATGGCTCCCGTGAAGACTGTCCCCGAGGCACTGTTTCATACAATAAATTGAGTTGAATCCCCCAAAAAGCTCCAAATCTACTAGATATCTGGTGTGCCATGATAGTTACTCCCAGATTAAGTGAAGACCCGTGCAAAACTACACCCAACATGATCAAAGAAGTTCACTCACCAATTCGGGATTCAAATAATTTGTTTTGACATCTCTGCAGTTCCATAGATATCACTCGCTTGCCTTCCCCAACCTCTGCCATGACCAGCGGGGTCGTTCCTCCCTCACGAGCTGGAATGGGTGGTTATGTTGATCGCGATCACCCACATCGGACCTCTTCTAAAGATGTTTTCTATGTCACCCGTCCCCCACTGGCCCGGTCCAGTCCTGCGTACTGTACAAGCAGCTCCGATATCACTGACCCAGACCCAAAGGTAAGCTTGCAAGGTAAATATAGCTGACCTGAAGGGGTGGAGGGGGCAAGTCATACGATAATGGCCCATGTCTATGAGTAATGCTGTACTGTGGTGAAAGTGAAAGCTGTTTGGTTCAAAATCTCATTTGAATGGCAGCTTGCTCGTCAGCACACCTTTCCCCCCTCTCCATCATTGCTGAGGGACTTTGGGTTCCTTTTGATCCGGTGGGAAGATGAAGCGCTACAGGCCTGCTTACTGCATGGTTCAAAATGCCACCCAAGCATGGCGAAAGAGGGCAACACGATGATGTGGGTGCTGTTAATACATACAAATGTGACTGTCAACATGTTTTGGATTTTTGGATTTATCCGAATCGCACTAGTTGCACCAAAAAGTATATCAATAGAGTTGAGATTTTGTAGCACCACGTTTTAAAGCGCACATAATTGCAGTGTTCTCCACCGCCCCGCCCCTCCCCCCCATAGGTTCTGACCATTAATGAAAGTATTTCTATGATGGACCTCCAGGACTCAAGAATGAACAGCGTCTCTAACCTGCAGTCTGTGGGGGACATGCTCAACTCTCCCCAGGCCTCACTTGCTGGGTTCGGTGGCCTTGGTGGTGCTGGAGGAGGCCTCGGAGGTCAGCTGCGTGCCGGTGGAGGGCGGATGTCAGCCGGCTCGGGGGGCTCCAGTGTGTCCGGTGGCCTGAGACTAAGCCAGCTGAGTCAGACGGGGACTGCCACCGACTCGCTGTCCCAGCAGCAGCAGCAGCAGGCCGCTGCCCTCCGCTACCCGCTCTCCTTCCAGAACCCTCTGTTCCACATGGCCGCCGATGGTCCTCAACTCCAGCGCCAGCACAGCCGTGCTCAGGTGCCTCCACCACTCCTGCTGGCCCCAGAGCCGGACTCCTCACACCCTGCGTACTTGCCACAGTTTGCCCGAGGCGCCTTCTCCCGGAGCGAAGACCTCTCTACACTCAGACCCGGACCACACCTCGGCCAACCAAGCATTGTGCACTCCCATAGCTACAGTGACGAATACAGCCGGGGAGATTATGCTCGACGGCAACTCTCTATGCACATGCAGGTACAACTTCTTTTCTCGATCATAAAGAGAAACTACGCAAAGAATAATTTAAACTTTTAGCTTACGCAAATTTAAATGCTAGCTGTATTCTTAGAAGAGAAAGTTAAATGAAATGTCATCATACACGTAAAGTAACAGCAAAAAGGGGATTTGGGGTTAGGGTTAGGGGATTTGGGTTAGGATGTTTTTATTTAAATTGCTCCAGTTGAGCTAACCCTAACAGACTGGGAAACCTAAACATAAGTAAGTATCGCTACTGCGCCTAGCCGTTCCTCTCTCGTTTGTGTGTCAGGAAAACCTCCAGCAGCAGCAGATGATGGGCATGGCCTCACAGACAGGCACGTCTCATTCCTCGCTCGCCTCACCCCCCACCACTGTCCAGCCTGTCCGTCAGAGCTCCATGGCTCCGCCTCCCACACAGCGCATGAAGTCTCAAACCTCCCATCAGCTTTCTGTGAGCTCAGCTGCCGGTGCCACTCCCCCAAGCAAGACGAGGCCTCAGAGTGGAAACCTGCTCCAGTCTCCTGAGTCGGGCTTCGGGGGCAGGCAGCAAGGCCCACGGCAGCAGCTGTCTGTCAAGGATAACACCGCCCCTGGCCTTCCTCATCAGCACAGCTCCACCCGCGAGAGCCAGGGATCTCAGGGTTCTCAGGGGGGAACACCACAGTCGACGCAGCAGTTGCACAAAGAGCGACAGCACTCACAACAGCACTTACTCAAGCCTTCCATCAGCAAACAGGTGCTCTGACGATTTACACGGAATAAGTATAATTATGTGATAATTACATGAAACTATGGCGTATTGACAAAATATTAATTAAAGTAAATACAGGGAGCTGGAGTTAACGTTCACCTGAGTGCATGGTAACCAGTTTCCACACGCTTAGAAATGCACGATAAAACAAAATTATGTTGATTACTTATTAAGAGTCTTTTTTTTTAACTCTTATTTTAAAAGTCATCATAATTTGACATACAAATTTAAAACAATTCATAATTCAGTACAGCGGACCCTCGGGTCGCGAACGCATCAGAAGGCGAACAAATCGACGCATGAACTAAATTCCTGAACAGATTTCGTACCGACCGACGAACAAATCCTTGACTAATGTACAGACGGCCGACCCACGCTTCACACCACAAACGTTCAGTTCCGCTCAAGCACTCGTGGTGTGAACGTCTTCAACACATTTTTTCCGTTGTGTTTCTCTGCATTTTTGCTCTATAAGCTTCATTACGGGTCCCAAG
>JAQLOM010000019.1:529604-542084 GCA_030068315.1 Chrysichthys thysi
CTCAGGGCTCTGTGCAGGACACTCCATATTCTTCTTCCACTCCAGCCTTAACCTGAACACCCCATGTCTTCATGGAGATGGGTTTGTGCACAGGGGCATCATCATACCAGAACAGTGTTTGTAATGTAATGCTACAGCATACAAAGGCATTCAACTTATGGCACCAGTTTGGGGAAGAAACACACGTGGGTGTAATGGTCAGGGGTGCGCATACTTTTAGCCATAGAGTACATGTTTCGAAAGGGATCTCTAGACTAGCAGTGGGGGCTGAATGATGAATATCATCATAACACTAGGGGTGAGAGACAGAATATGCATCACAAACAGGCAGTTAAAAAAACCCAAAAAACTTTTTATATGGAACTTTATATAACGTCTTACAAAAATTTTAGATATATATATTATAATGTTTATATTTAAGTGTATTAATATGGCAAATCAGATGGATTGATAAACACATCACACCATTCCAGTGAAGACTTTTGCCCGAGGCTGAAATAATAAAACATTTCCGTTCACACATGCCACATCTGGAGTGGTTTCTGGCCTTAACATGTGTCCAGTAAAGCGTCCTGTAGCGGCTTAATTTTAATCAAAACAGATTTGAGTCTCATGAGCATCGTGATCTCTTGATATTGTAAAAAATTAAATGACAATATGCTTTCCTGAGATATTGTCATAGCATTTTATTTATTTATTTGATATAAAATGTTAGTTTTATTTCTTCTTTTTTTTTTTTTTTTAAATAAAGCATGTGGCTGATTTGATTGTGAAATTTTAGAAGGATTTTAGAAATTTTCCCCCTCCTTTTCAGTGTTAAATATGTTTTTATTTTTATTTTTTCCCATAAAATGGACATGCGTGTATTTTCACACAGTGTTTGTCGATGACTGTCTGGTTTATTTTTTTTAGCGCAGTCCTTTTGATAAGCTTTCGGTTCCCTTGAAAATCGAAATATCGTCATTCGTATCGTAGAAATGCCTCTGAGAATCGCGATATGATGAAGTTTGTCTCGTATTGCCCCTGGAGGTTATTGTATCTCTCTTTATTTCCTTGCCCTCCTCTGCGTAGAGCCGTCGTGGAATCCGTACACAAGCTGGATGTGATCATCGGCAGCAAGTCGTCCTACAGGGAGGTCTTCAAACCAGAGAACATCAGCCTGAGGAACAAGTAAGCATTCTCAGCTGAGCTCTCCTTTCACTTTGTTTAGCAGCTTCTATATTTGTTCTGAGTGTTTTGATTAACTTCCTTCCTGCCAGGCTGCGTGAGCTGTGTGTAAAGCTGATGTTCTTGCACCCGGTGGATTATGGCCGCAAGGCGGAGGAGCTGCTCTGGAGGAAGGTCTACTACGAGGTCATTCAAGTCATCAAGACCAACAAGAAGGTGCTGATGTTTACAGAAACAGATCCAAAGTGCAACGCGTCGCAGCTTTCATCACCTCACCGCCCCATGGAAGCTCCTCCACGTTGCTTAGTTACCTGCAATTAAAGACACACAGCTTTTTATAATTAACATTGATTTCCATATTAGTGAATAATTTAAATGACAATTATTTCAGAATCAGAATACTTTATTAAACCCTGAGGAAACTGTGTTCACAGTTGCTCCCAGACAGAAAGAAAGAAAGAAAGAAAGAAGTAAGAAGAAGGGGTGGATGTTGCTGTAAAAATGTGGTGGGCAGGGGATGTTTTTTCTCTAAGAAAAAAGCTTTTTTTTTTTTGGTCTTGGAATATAATTTTTTTTAAAAACTACTTTTTCCCCCCTCCTGGTTGTTTAGCGACATTACAAATAAATAAAACAAAAGAAATAAATCAACAATCGCACCTTTTAACTCTCCATGAATGGCTAATTAAGATATACAGTGGTGTTTTCTTAGCATCGCAAGTAACATAAGCGAATTAAATTTGAATGAATTTATTTTTGGACACGTCACGTGAAAACGTGAGCCGATCATCTGTGATTAGAAAATGGTACTACTTGGAACCCTTCATCTACTTAAACTTTCCTACTAATCCATCTAGTTTCACTAAAGTTAGCTTGCGTTATGTAAACTTTACCTGCTAACTAAGGTCGTGACGTTTGGCTGTTTGGAATGAGGATTATGGGGGATATGAGACTTGTGTTCATGTGTATATTTATAAATATTTACATTGTGAGGTGAAAGTCATCCGTAGACCGTTTCTGGTAGTTCCATAAGCTTTTGTCGTCGTTTTCCTCATGCAGCACATCCACAGTCGCAGCGCTCTGGAGTGCGCCTACAGGACTCACCTGATCGCTGGAGTCGGCTTCTACCAGCACCTCCTGCTCTACATCCAGTCCCACTACCAGCTGGAGCTGCAGGACTGCATCGACTGGACGCACGTCACCGACCCGCTGATCGGTGAGAACCTCACCAAGCGTCCAGTCCACGGCGCCATTGCCAGCTCTGTCTTCAAGATGGCCGAAAGCTTAAATCATAGTGCTGGGTGATGAGATATAAATGAAACATCATGATACATTACCTGACAACACGCTTACAGTTGAGATTTTTCTATGATGATAATGTTAGAAAACACTGACCCTGGAGAATCCTTCCACAAATGTGGCATAAACATCTCCTTACAAAGAAAAAAAAAATCCCCATAGGAACAATATCCACATAGATTTTTGTTTTAATCCGTTTATATAAAGCGTCTGCCGTCGTGAGCACCTCCTGACCAACCAGAATGCCGATTTGAACAGTTTTCTGTGCTTTTCTTGTCCTAGGTCGGAAGAAACCTGTATCTGCCATGCCTAAGGAGATGGAATGGGCACAGATGGCGTGTCATCGATGTCTCGTGTACCTGGGTGACCTCGGTAAAGCCTTCGCGGTTTCGCTTTAGGATTAGCGTGAATGTGGAGCGTTATTGGAGTATTATTATGAGACTGTACTGACTCAGACCTGAACCAGTTTTACTTGTGTAAGAGGAAATGAAAGTGAAATCTGTCTTCTTTTTCTTCTCGTCGTGATGTGCAGCACGCTACCAGAACGAGCTGGCAGGCGTGGAAGCCGAGCAGCTGGCAGAGAGATTTTACCACCAGGCCCTGTCCGTCTCGCCAACCGTCGGTGAGAAGCATCACGCTTTCACGCCTCTGACTGAATCAGGAGGCGTGTTATCTCCGGTTCGGTCAGACGAGTTTGGTTTTGTGATCATTTCCACCAGAGTGCACTTTTTTATGAAGGTTTTTTTTTTTTTTTTTTTTTTTAAATAATTACCTTTATATTTACATGTAAAAAAAAAAAAAGTTATTTTTTCTTATTTATTCCTCTTTTTTTTTCTTTCTTTCTTTCTTTCTTTTTGGTTATAAACCATAAGTTTTATTCAGGAGGTTTTATCCCCTGCACCGCCGTTAGGAAGATTAACTGTGAAGCATACACGCCTAAGCGATATGACCTGAATTAAAATATCGTGATAAATGAGAACAATGAGATCTTGCCAGTATGGTGTTCTGTTTTGTTTTTTTGTCGTCGTCCCCCCGAAAACTAACTTGAAAATAAATAAGTAAATATCAAATTAAGCGGTATTTGGAAGCAGCTGATGTGATGTTTTTTTTTTTTTTTTTTTATAATTTATTTCAACATTAAACATACTGCAAATTTTTAATGCAGCCCTTTTTTTTAAATCTGTGTAGCGTGAATCATTAAAAAAAGTCTAAGCTAGAGCTGCATTATATAATATCAGTATATCATGATAAATTAGGCCAATATATTTTTTCTAAGATACATTGTGATTTTATTATTATTTTTATTACATATTTGTAAAAAGCCTATTTTTATTTTATTTTTTAAATATTTACAAAGTGACTGGAAACTGATGACACCCCCCCACCCCCCCGGGGTTAAATATTTTAATTTAATTCTTAATACATTGCATTTTACATAATTTCTTCAGGGATTAATCAAGTGTTCTGAGTACATAAAAAGATTAGCTTTAAATTCTAAAAAAAAAAAAAAAAAAAACCAATCAGACATTAAATATTATTTCACAGGTTTGTTTGTTTGTTTATTTATTTATTTTTGCATTTCACTCAACTTTATGTTCTAAAGGAATAAAAGAAGACTCATCGATTGTTAATAATCGTTAATCTTTTGTCTCGTTTTGCCTGACAGGAATGCCTTTTAATCAGCTAGGTACTCTGGCTGGAAGTAAATTTTATAATGTAGAAGCTACCTACTACTACCTGCGCTGGTAAGTTGATCCATTTTCATTGCATCTTATCTTCCAAGTGCAATTTCCAGTCCTGCCTCTGGAGGGCAGTGCATCCATTACATACCGCTGGAGTTAAATAGACACACTGTACGTTCTGTGGAATAGGTTCTTATTGACGGTAAAGTGGTATGTTATGAATATTAGGAATGTTCGGCTGATGGGTGTATGCTGTAAGTGTAGTGAGATGTGTGAGACGGAACCCTGCTTTTCCTGTCCGCCAGCATTCAGTCCGACACGCCCTTCGAGGGAGCCTACGGGAACCTGAAGCGTCTGTTCGACAAAGCGGCCAAGATGTACCATCAGGTGAAGAAACAAGAGATGAAGAAGCTCTCACCATCACGCCAGAGGTCAGCCTTCACGCTTGACCCACAAAGAGAAAGTAGATCTCGTATTTCTGAGCAGAAATCTGACGTTGCGAAAAGTTTAAAAGTAGTAACATCTGACTTGTTGCTCTGGCAGCTTTATTTGCTCACTAGCTGATTACCAGGTGGCTTCGGTCACTGAGTGCAAGGGGGGGAGGGGGAATAAAAGGCAGTATTTATAAACTGAGTATGTTAATTACCATTTGTATTTTTCAACAACAAAAGAGCATTTACAATAACAAAGAAATCAATATAAACAATATTATTATTATAATATGAGAATATGAAGTAATGTATAAGAAGCACATTGCATATAAATATAAATTATTAAACAGTAAAACATTTTGATAGAAGAATTTGAATCCCAAGGTTTCTTTACATTGGGGGGGGGGGGGTTTCAGCAGCTGAAGGAAAGTGTTCATAGAAGAGAAGCCTCTTTCTAAGACTTTTTAATAAATTTATGGGAGACGGCGTTTTCATAGTTGTCAGTCGCCAGCGCCCATAAATTCATTACGAAAGTCTTAGAAAGAGATTTGTTTACATTCGGTGTTGATATTTAAACGAACGCAGCGCTCAGGATCGACCTCTCGACCAAACCCGACAGAGTTCATACAAACCCTGAGGACAAACGTACAGACCAATCGGAATCGAGTCCTTCACCACGTCAGCCAATCAGTGCGATGTTTTTTGTTTGGGTTTTTTTTCGTGACCTAGTTTTAAATATTTCTTAAGATAAAGATTATTAAGAACGTCAGCGCTAGTGATGCTGTTTCCGGTCATACGCATGTATATGTTCTGTGGTCATACATCATTTCCGTTTCAAATGTGCAAAAAGAATTATAGATGGATGGATAGATGGGTGTTTTTATGCAGTTCTGTTTTTCATCTTATTGCAAATGCATGATGAGGGGGGGAAATAACCAACATTTAAATAAATAAAAAGGAATTTCGCTTTCCTCTTCAGATCAAAGGACATCAAGCGACTTCTCGTAAGCTTCATGTACCTCCAAAGTTTACTGCAGCCCAAGAACAGGTAAGATAAATCTCTGTGAAGGAAGAGCAGGGCGGTATGACGCATATCACATCATGATACCATGCCGTTTCTGATTCGTAGCTCTGGGTGACACGAAATGCAGTATTGCGGGCAGTTTATCTATACAGGGTGACGCATCGTGTTTCGTGGAGCTGCCTTCATGGAGAGTCATGATATATTTTTGTCACATTGCCCACATTTATGTTTAGAGCAGAGACTAAATGTTATCTATATTACATATCATGAAAAGATTTTTGACCTGTCACCTGCTGAAAATAATATAATTATCGTTGTTGTTGTTGCGCTTTGTTCAAAGTCAGAATTGTGCCATTTTCGACCTCCTAACATTCAGGCAAAAAATGGTGGAAAAAACATGGACGCCTCAATGTTTGTCTTGTGTTAGCAAAAGTGTAAGTCAGGTAAATGTGATGAGTGACGCAAGTTTATCTCCTCTAAACGATGACATGTTCTACATTTAGCAACATGATGGGTCTGAGTGCTGATTTATCTAAAGTGAACACCGACTGTATGAGTATAATTGACATTGTTTTGTGTCGATGCTGCAAACAGCCATGTTGCTCTGGCATCACTTGTTGAATTTGGGACCTTCCTGACTTTAGGAAGTAGGAATTCCGAGTCAAGTTTGGGGTTTTTTCTTAGTCAGAGGTCGGAAATTCTGAGTTACTTGTTACTTTAGACGAATGCAGCATTTGTACCAATATCTTACTGCAGTGCCCCCCCACCCCCGTGTGTGTGTGTGTGTGTGTGTGTAGTGTGATGGACACGGAGCTGACCTCACTGTGCCAGTCGGTCCTGGAGGATTTTAACCTGGTACTGTTCTACCAACCCACGCCGAGTCATGGCAGCCAGTCCGTCAGCGAGGAGGAAGAGGAGCACGATCAGGCCTGCAACGTGCTGCCCGACAGCTTGATCTTCAAAATGGTGGTGATCTGCCTCATGGTGGTGCACAGCTTAAAGAGAGGAGGTGAGGGATGAGGATGAGGAGTGATGTCTGTCACACTGAGCTGGTGGTTACATGTTTATCCCTTCTCACATGGTTTCAGGTTCTAAGCAGTACAGCGCCTCCATCGCCTTCACACTAGCACTTTTCTCCCATCTGGTGAACCACGTGAACATCCGGCTACAAGCCGAGCTCGAACAAGGAGAGAGCGATGTCCCGGCGTTACGCACCGACGCCGCGGGTAGGAAAAAACACCAGCCCACTCATCGAGAGCCTCATTTTCATTTATGCCACTTATATATATATATATATATATATGTATGCTTTGCATTTTAATGTCCAGTGAACCCCCGCCTATTGCTGTCTGACTGACTGTAAAATGGCCGTGCTGACCTTTAACCAAATTGCAGGAAGGATAAATTTCTTTTCCTTTCTCTGCCGCGTTCCCGTTTCTTAGATGATGCTGAGCCGAGAGAGCAGACGAACACACTTCCCTCAGAGGACAGACCGCTGCAGAACGGCTCTATAGAAGAAGACGACGGAGATGATGAGAACGATGAAGATGAGCTGAAAGGAGACAGGACGGCGGGTTCTCAGGAAGTCTCTGCGAAGAAGAGTGGCGAGGAGAAGCCGAAACAGAAGAGGAAATACTCGCGGCTGTCCATGCTGCGGCGCCGGCGCTGCGCTCGCAACGAGGACGAGAGCGACCTGAGCGAAGGCTTCGAGAGCGACGAAGAGGAGGATGAAGAGCTTCAGAGAGCAGATGGCTCAGGAGTCCCAGCGAACGCCTCTCTGGGGAAAGAGGGAAGCAGGGACACGCCGGGGGAGCAGGTCGTCTGGGAGAGTGGCTCGGAGGAAGAAGAGGAGGAGGAGGAGGGCGGCACCGCGTTCGACGTCGAGACGGACTCTGATATGAACAGCCAGGAGTCGCGCTCCGATCTGGAGGACATGGAGGACGCTACAAGTCCGGCACAGGAGCAGCAACACACAGAGGAGGAAGAGGAAGAAAAGACACGCCCGTCACGTGACGAAGGCCCCACCCCTCCTCCCTCCAATGGCCCGCTGCTCTCCAGCGACCCCAGCATCAGCAGCAACCTGCAGGCCATGTCCTCACAGCTCTTCCAAGCCAAACGCTGCTTCCGTCTGGCTCCGACCTTCAGCAACGTCCTGCTGAGACCCTCACACGCCTCCAGCACGGCCTCCGATTCCGTCCCCTCACAGGAAGCCACGCCCACTCCTGCAGACGCACCCAGTAATACGAGTCCAGAGATTGCCAACGGAACAAACGACGATGGTCATTCTCTTTCTGCTCGTCGTTGTTCATCTCTTACTGTCTGTCTGTCTGTCTTTAATCCGTTTGCACTGACTGCTGCTTTCCTCTGCTTTTTCTTCCCCGCTCACCAGACGTCGACACCGAGGACAGCGAGCACAGCAACCAATCGTATCACAGCGAGAAAACGCTTTCTGAGAGGCTGGAGATTCTGACCAACCAAGGCCTCATTCAGGTGGTGAAGGTCTTTGTGGATTGGCTGAGGACGAACACGGACATCATTCTCATGTGTGCGCAGGTACAACAGCCTTACAGCGCTCTCGGTTTCCGGTCGCTCCATGGGGGTTGATTAATTTTCTTAAGCAGCAGCTCTGACAGGTTTCTATTCCCACGCTTGGTCTAATGTGTTATCGTTTCTATAGTAACAGGAACCAAACACTTGAGTGTTATTTAGTATCAAAGGTAAAATTTGCTCCTCTGGTAATTAAAAAAAAAAAATCAGGAGTACAGCTTTCGTACAAGTAGCTAACTTGTATTTATTTTATTATTTATATATATTTTAAGGCTTTATAAAGCTTTCTACACTCTTAAACCGACATCCTTTTAACAACATATAAAATTCTACATGGGTACTACATGCCAGTGAGTTGACTTCCTGGTTATAGGCGTCCTAGCCAATCCTAGCGCTCCCTCGCGGTCATCTGACTGGTCCGCCTGACAAGCGGAAGTGGCGTACGCTGCGTTTTCATTGTGTATTCATCCGCTGATGAAATGCATACTGTTTTATTTATTAAATTTGAAATAAAAAGTAAAAAAAAAAAATCGGCGATTTTAAAAATTATAAAAACTGCGATGCGCTGAACCCACGATAGGTGAATGGCGGTATTGCGGGGGACGACTGTATTATAGTATTTTGCCCAACTGTAACGCTTTAAAGTAAACTTTTTCAAATCATTTGTATCTGAGATGTGTGCTTTCATGCACAGGAAAAGCCCAAAAAGACCTCACCTGTGCATGCTCATGATTTAGGATACAGAATTATACAGCACCGGTGATGTGATGGTCTGTGCTTTATAAAACTCCATTTCATTTTTAAAAAAAAATAAATATTAAGAAATTGTCATACAGGCTTGCAAAGTTTTTCAAGGCCTCTTTTCCTTTCATCAAGAGACCCGACGCTGATTTTAGCTGAGATGTTTCAGTCGACGGGTCTTAGGCAGGTTCTTGAGCTCTTCTGCTTTCTGTTCTTTTCCCCAGAGTTCTCAGAGTTTGTGGAATCGTCTCTCAGTGCTGCTAAACTTGCTGCCCGATGGAAACAAGGTGCTGGAAGCAGGTCGGTCGAACATGCCCGCTTTATTAAATAAAGATGCATGCAGAATAACCTTTAATTGTATCAGGGGTGGAACTCGCAGAGGCGACTGACTTTGAATGCTGCTGTGATTCGACTCAAAATAAATAAATCAATAATACACACACATGGCAAAAGTTCATAGACACCCCTTATGATGTTTCATCTATGAGGACACCACCTGGGGCTTCAGACTTGTTAAGATATGATTGTTTTTCATTTCAGTTTACAGGATACTAATTGTTTAATGCGAATCGCCATGGGGCGAACACCAGAAGCCAAAAAGTTTGTATCGTGAGTCAGTCTGAGGGTGGACGTAGTCAGCGTGTTTGTTTGTTTATTTACTGCCAGATCTTGAATGGAGAAAGTGTTGGTTGTTCATGTGAAATAATAAATCTACGCTGTAAATCTGTGTATCTAATAAAATCCTCACAGTGTGCTTGACTTGGCTGACATTAGACGAGGGCTGTGAAAGGGAAAGTACCCAGCCATGAAATGTGGAAAAACAGGTACAAGAAGCCTTGTACGCCGGACAATAACGCTTGCAAAGTAGGCACCTTGGGACCTCTCACAGTTGACGCAGGACACCGTAGTTTTTGGAATCCAGATCAGCTTCTAGCTCTCGCACTGGTTTTTCGGTGTCCGATCTCTGTCGATGGCGGCCGATACACGGGAGACATTCTCAAGCGTTCTGCTTGTTGCAGGCCTTCCTCAACGTGGATCTCTCTGAACACGTTCTCAGACATCTTTGAAGCATTTGTGCCTGACTTTTATGTACGCTGCACTGATTGCATCGTCCCCCGAAAGCCTTCCGAATCATCCGAATCCTTTCCCTGGATGAACGTTCGAGCTTAACGTGAAGTTTGATGCAGATTTGTTGCTCTGCGCGATCTGTGATTGTGAACGCGACGGGAACACGATACACACGTTCACTCGACGGCGTCCAGCACCCCCCACTGACTGATACAGTGAAGTCGTTGTTCATTGTTCATGCATGCACATTCCAGTCCGCTCTCATTGGCTGCCAGGTTACAACGATGCCACGTAAAGCGTTCTGCTTATATTAACTATTGCTGGATGCTTTCCGGATAGACCTCGTATATTTAGCGCTGTTTAATGTATTCTATCGAAGACATTTACAAAAAAGTGCAATGATGATTTGTTAGAAAGTTGTAGAAATATGGTGAAGTGTGTGTGTGTGCTGGGTTTCACAGTAACTTTAGCATGTGAAGCTTTCTTCATATTCTAGGAGAAATCTTGTTACTTTAAAGTGTGTGTGTGTGTGTGTGTGTGATATACATACTGTGTTACACCGACGTCACGTAAACAGTTCTGCTTATATTAACTAATACTGCTGTGTTTCAGATCTTGGTCTGAAGAAGGAAGTGAGGGATCTGCTGGCCGGGAGCGAGCAGCCAGATCTGGTGCAGACGGTGCTGCTGCCGGAGGACCAGGCGCTTCGCCACCTCCCTGCCCTGAATCTGGCACACCGTCGCCTCGACTTCACACACCACAGAACCAGCCTGAGCCCGCTCCAGGAGGTACACCGTCTCGTACGGGGCACGCCATTTACACAAACTATTAACATTAACACAACTAATTATGAGTGTGGTTGATTTTGACCTCAAATAGTGGCATAAAAAAATCAAGCCATTATCGTGGTGTTGAGCGGAATTAACAGCGTTTAGGAATTACTGAGCAATTGGACACATAACGTCATTCTAGGAACTTCCTTCTAGCTGCTCGGCCATGGTAACCAAGTTGATGGGGATACCACACAGGAGTACTCCGACTCGCATCAGCGGCCTTACAACAACTTGTTTATTTATTTATTTATTTTTAAATCCGCTCGACAGTTTGAAGATGCCTGTCCGAGGGCCCGGGTCGACCCGAGCAGGATGCTGGTGATTCCTTTCCTTTGCTTTTGAATCGTACAATCACTCTGTAGACTGTGACAAGAGGAATCCCAAGGTTTTGTGCAATCCAATGCGGGCTAAGTCCACCCTCTGACCGACCGCAATACAAACTCTTTGAAAATCACACAACTCTTTGGCGTCTGGTGTTCGCCGCATGGAGAGTCGCTCGAAACAATTGATGGACAGTAATCTGAAATGAACAATAATACTCGCATATTAACAAGTTTGAAGCACCAGGTGGTGTCCGCATACATGAAACATCAAAAGGGGTGTCTTAACTTTTGACGTGTATGATTTTGATTTTATTTATTTTGAGTGTTTTATGCATATGTTTGTTTATTTATTTCATTCATTCTTGCTCATGTTTGTCCTTTAATGTACTGGGGTTTTTTTTATCTGTTAAATCCCCTTAAGAGAAGGAGAGATGTGGGGGGGGGTGGGGGGGGGTTGCTAAGTGAGAGTAATATAGAAAAACATTAGAATAGATTAGGGGGGGAAAAAAGCCTAAATTTCTGTAGATTGTAAGGACGTTGATCAGTGCAATTACGAGATGCGGTTTTATTCGTTTCATTTCTGCTTTTCCGCCAGAGTGTGGTGCGCTTGTGCTGCATCCGCAGCTTCGGCCACTTCCTCACCGGTCTCCAAGGCAACGTCCTGCACTACAACCCGGAGGCGGGGATTTTCACCAGCATCAGCCAATCAGAGCAGGAGAACATGGTTCAGCAGGCAAAGGCGCAGTTCCGCATGGTGAGAGCCCAGAGGAGCAGAGTTCATGAGTCCTAAGATTTGCTCATCAAACGTGTCCATGTGTCACTCTACACAAAGTATTGGCACCCCTCTGATCATCTGACATACAGACTGTGAAATCTCTCTTCCCCTCCCTCAAGAGGTTTATATTGATGCGCATGTTCTAAAACGTTACCGTTTCTATAGTAACAGCGCGTTCATATTTTCTGTAAGAAGGCTCTTATTTGACATACGTGGAAGGAGTCTCCAGTGTCAGTGATATGCACGCGTCAGGACGAAGGAGTTTACGCATTTACCCTAAGAATTAACTTATTTTTTTCCCCTCATGCAGTTTAACCTCGTGTTATACACTCTGCGTAAAAATTTAATCTGCTTTAACGAGCATTATGATGCCTGCGGACGCCTCGTGCGTGTAATTGTCTAGTAAATAACGTAATATTTCTGGTTGTTTTAACATGTCAGTGTTGCCTTTTCATACACGAACACTTTTTTGTCGGTTGAAAGCCTTGGAGCAGTCATTTTTAATGCCTAAGAATAGACCTAGAAATAAAAAAAAAAAACTGTGGCCTTTCAATTTAATTTGCACCTCGACTTGGTCTCCAGCATGCACAGCC
>JAQLOM010000019.1:597317-607804 GCA_030068315.1 Chrysichthys thysi
AACAGGAGGAGGGTATTCATGGCTCACAGGATGGATTTTGTGTACAAATAATCCTAATTTTTGATGAGTAAAATGTCGCAATTTTCCCAAATAATATTGCAAGTTTATGAGGAAATTATTAATGTTTTTATGTGTGTCGTGGCTGTAGAAGGGGCCGGGCACGACTACTGAAGGCCAAGGTGTGAGATGCATGGCTCGCCACTGATTATATACATATATATATATATATACTGTATATATATTGTAAGACGTGTGATATTTTTGAGCCCAGACTTCCACCAAGTTCAAATGTTGTATCTCACATTACCAAAATTTCAACTACTTTGCTGGAGCCGCTCCGTGACTCAAATCCGCTCCAAAATTCAGTTGATTTTTCCTTGGCCAATGTTACACTTTCCCACCAAATTTCATTGAAATCGGTGCGGTACGTTTTGTGCAATCCTGCGTGGAGACAGACAAACAAACACACCACACTGAGAACACAACTTCCTTGGAGGAGGTGATGAAACAGGATAAAGCAAATCAATAATAAAACATTTTCTGAAAGTCTCCTTTAGAACCCTTAAGAAAGAACCCTTTGGTTATCTCTCTGGGGGAACCCTTACAGGTCCTATAGCAGTGTGGATTCCAGACAACCCCTTTTTTTAGGAAGCAAAAACCCTTAATCATGAAACCCTTAATGAACTCTTGAAGAAAAGTGTCCAGAGAGCTAAACATTAAACGCCTGTCAGGTTCTAGGTATTACGAAGTAAATGAGCACTAATCCATGGTTCTTCGTTGGTTATTTAAGTGTTCTTCGCTTCCAAAAGTGTTCTACTTGTAACCCCTTCTGACAGGAAACCCATTTATTTCAGAGATCTACATTAAACCTTTAAGGGTTCACTCAGAGCGGACAACCAAGGAACTCTTGAGGACTCCAAAAAAAAACAAACAAACAAAAAAAAAAGGATCTACTTGGAATTGTTTGTTGTCAGGTTTGTCATAAACGACACATTTCACATGTTGCTCTTCACCACGCAATCCCATGACCTCATGATTTCAAGCCACGCTAATGATGCCGTAAAGTGCTGAGTCAGCCATTCAGACATCTTGACTGCTCCATTGTTTTGCACGATGTTCCCAGATCTCATAGTCTGATAAGCGGAACGTTATGGAAACCAGAATGAGCAGCGTGGCCGCAGGGGTTGTGCCTGCTCGACGTTAAAATCTGGCTTGGCCTGAAGCCTGTTGGTTTAATGTCCTGCCGTGAAACTCAGGACTAACGTAAGAGCTTTTCTGGAACAAGTACAAGGCTTTTTACAGATGCACTGGTTAACAAGCGCTCCTGCACAGGTCCTACCTCTGCTGGATGCTCGCTTCACTAATGGGACGGAGCTCCGCTGGGGGACTGAGGTGTGAGAAAGGTTACGGTTTAGTGCTAGCTCCGGAACTCAGTAGATTTGTCATGAATTCACCTCTCAGTCAGCTGGATGGTTCAACTTGCTCTTTGTTATCCATGTGCTTTCGGTTTGTTCTTCCATGTGCCCTCGTTTTGGCTCCAGTCCTGTCTCCACCCTAGGCCTGTCATTGGTTAATTACCCTAATGTGTTCACCTGTTCTGTGTCTAATCAGTATATTTATGCATGCCCTGCTGGGTTTTTCCTTTTCTTTTCTTTTTTTTTTTTTTTTGGTCACTATCGTGCTTTATGTCCGTAAGTCTTTCACGCTTGGTCCAAATACTCAGCACTGGCTCTGGGTTTGTTCTGGGGCGTGGCTCATAATCACAGGTTTACATTCTTCACACAGGAGACCATCTGATCCATGCATCAAACCTGTAGTTCTGTGCATCACTTTTGTGCATGCAGTTTTGAAATTTATAGATAGTATTTTTTATTATTTTCTGATGATACCAAAACTCCAGCAGCAAAGAAAAAAAGCTTTTTCATACAGGGCACGTCATTGTATCTGCATCGAATACCTGCAAACAAGACGTCTCCTCATATAAGACCAGATTGTCACAACTCTTTTCTTGTCATCAGGAAAGAAAACACAGGAAGTAACATGACATGTTGAACCAATCGGATCCGGGTCTGGACTGCTTCTGGGCCTGAATACAGCATTCTGTTAATCATCCTGTGAAAAAAGCACGATAATGATTTATTTAGTCATTTCTGTGTTTCCTGGTTATGACCGTTGCCTGATTTGAACTATAAATGGATAAAATGTGAAACTAAAAGTTGAACAACAACAAAAAAATCCCTCTGAATTGTTACGTTCCACCTTTCCACAAAAGAGGAAAATCTGCGATACACAGACGCTACCCCTAAATGCTTTTTTTTTTAAATACTTTAAGCCCTAAATGATCCTCTGACACTCTTTAAACACTTTCTTGACACAATTAAACACATAAAGGAAACATTAGTGATCATATAGTGAGGTGAATTCTGTGTCGAATTCGTAGAAACATCACATTTATAGCGAGTCCTGCTGCTACGGGTGAGGAACTGGGATGTTGGCGAATGCCGGTTGCTTCTCCCCGACCGTATGCGTCGTAGCCAGCACCCAATCACAACCAAGGTTAAATGAATAGAGCGTTCTGATTGGCCAGACTCGTTCCTCCAGGCATATTTTTTGTTTCAGTATCCCCACACCGCGTTTTCATTAACAACGCTACGTGTTCTTTGTCTCTTGTGTAAATGTGATCCACACTGTACTGTATTTTATACATTATTAATATTTTACTCCATTTTAATTCAGGTTTATATTTTATAATACCGGGGAAATCCGCAAAAAAAATTCAGATATTCAGAATAAAAATGCGCGAAATGTGAACCGCGAGGATACACAGCAGGGGATTACTGTATGTATTTCTATTCTGGATCGTCTCTGTTTTTGTTGTTGTTGTATTTGTTATTTTCCAATTTTTGGACACACTTAAAAGTTCAAGAATGTAGCGTAAGTGATTGATTGTATTTTTTCTTGTGGCTTAATTTATATGATGAAAATGAAATGAAGAATCCATATCACGTTGCACTTGTTTTGTTTGTGTTTTTATATTTATAATTAGAGTCATATATATATATATATATATATATTGTTTGTTTGTTTGTTTGTTTGTTTGTTTTTGGAGTTTTACACCAACCAGGGCGAATTCTGCTACAACCCCAGCTTTTACATCATATTTCTAAATAATTTTGCAAACTATCTTGATATTTTCCCCCTTTAGGTTACTATTATGGCCTATTTTGTTTAGATTCTTGACATATAATCCCAATTAAATCTCCAAGCTCTGCAGCACTGCAAAATGGACAATAGTGGAAATGTTTTGCGGGTGGGGTTGAGAGTAGGAGGTCGGTGGGCGCAGGCGGGGGGCTGGGGGGGGACTTCTGCAACCCACGGTATATGAAATATTCAGGACAGCCTTTTACATTTTGTTTCTCTGTGCTTATTACACTTAGAGCAGGACTGTGAATGCAGTCAGTAATTTTCATTGCTCAGAGGTAATTATGGTTATTCACCAACGCCCAGTACACTCCACTCCAAAAAAAAAAAAAAAGCTTTTTCCATCATTCAATCACAGCAAGTTCTACAGCACAAGAAAAGAAAAGAGAACTGGAAAAACATCAAAGGATAAGACTTCGAAAAAGATGTGTTTATGCCTCCAAAAGTTGCTCTGATTTTTTGGAATAGCGCTTAAACGTGCAGCGTACTTCTGATCCCAGTGTTTGAATAATATTCATGTATAAATGCACAGAAATTGTGTTCAATTGTGGGTTGTTTTTTTTTTTTTTGGAAAACCAAAGAACCACCATTAAAATGCTGGCTCAGAGATGTTTTTCTAGGTTAGTGACAAAAAACCCTCCTTCGATCGATACGCTACGTCAGCGGAGTGTAGGATTTAGCCATCTCCATTTCCAGTCTTTTTCCCCCTCCACCTCTCAAACCTTATTTTCCATTCGTGTCTCCTTTGGAGAAGGAGAAAAAAAACCCATCGACACCCAAATCATAATATTCGGAGCATCTAACAGGCGGTGATAGTGAAACTCACTGGGGTAAACCTGATCGATAGGCTCGTGCTGCCGGGGGGTTTCGGTAATGTAACCCGATCCAGGCTCACTCATTAGCAGCCTTCTCGGCCCGGGGCTGGGGACTCGACATGGCCGCCTTCATGCAGATGAACCGAAACCCGAGCAGCTCGTGAGGGAAACCGTTAGAGCGAGACTAATGACCAAACGGACCTCTCCTCAGCTGGGATTCTTCTCACTTTTATTCATTCTTGTTTCTGTTCCTCTTTGCGTCCCCACGTCTTTTTTATTTCTCATCTACTCCATATCTTTCTCTCTTTCGCTCGGTCCTTCTTTTTTTACTCCCATTCTGTATCACAAGCTTCCCTCTCTTTATGTCTCTAGTCCTTCTCTGGTTCTCTTCCTCTTCTCTTTTCTTATGATTCTTCTGACAAAATGGACTCGCACTGGATAAGTGAGAAAGGTGAGGGTTAGCACAGGGTTCCTCACCTCGCTCCTTGAAATGTGCGTGGGTTTTAGAGAGCGTGTATGGGAATGATAGTGGGTCGGGGTGGGCGTGGCCTAGGTGGAAAATGTAGGCTTGTCTTAGAATCTATATATGCAAATAATCGTGGCATGTCATGGGCGTGGCAGTGATGGAAATGTAGGCGTGTTCTTGAGCCCATAAATGGAGATCAGAGTAGGTCAGGGTGGGTGAGCTATTCAAATGGCTCAACTTGGGTGTGTTCCTGATGGAAATGTGGGCATGTTTGTGAATCTATATTTGGAAATGGGTGTGGCTTAGATGGAGTCCATATATTAGAAATAGGAGGGACCAAAAACCTAAATATAGGCGGGTCTTAGAGTCCGTATATGGAAATATGACCAGCTTAGATGGAAATGGAGGCCAATCTTTAAGTCCAGCTATAGATGTAAGAGATGCTCAGAACGGACCTGCCAGAGATGGAGATGTGGGTTTGTCTTCTGATACATCTATGGAAATAAGAGCAGCTCCTGCTGGGGATGAAACCAAAATGTGGGCATGTCTAGATGTTGAGTCCAGATGTAAAAGTGAGAGTGTGTCAGAGTGGGCGTGCTCTAGACGGAAATGTCGGCGTGTCTTTGAGTCCGGACGTAAAAGTGAGAGTGTGTCAGAGTGGGCGTGCTCTAGACGGAAATGTGGGCGTGTCTTTGAGTCCGGACGTAAAAGTGAGAGTGTGTCAGAGTGGGTGTGCTCTAGACGGAAATGTGGGCGTGTCTTTGAGCATATATATGGATAAATGAGTGTGTCTTAAGAGTCCATATTTAAATGAAAGTGTGGCTCAGATGGGAATACAGCCATGTGTTTGAGTCCATAGATGGAAATAAGAGTGTCTCAGAATGGGTGTGCCATAGAGGGAAAAGTGGGCGTGTCTTAAAAGTGTGTATATACAGTACAGTATATAGGTCACAGGCATCATCAAAGATTCATTTTAAAGGCGACGCCCATTTTGGGGAAGCTTACTCCTGATCTGTACACAAGGATGAGGAGGATGGATTCAACCAAACACAACTTAATTGCTTGTTTAGATAAATTTGCAGTTTGTATGAAAGTTAGTATAAGGGGCGGAGTCAGCGTTCATCCTTTATTTATTAAATTTTTAGAAGAAAACTGACCAAATTCAAGCGTCATCATTTGTTTTTGGGTTTTTTTCCAAATTCTGCATAAAATCAGGTTTTTGTTTCCTCATTAAAAAAAAACCCCGTCCACCCTTCCTTCCTTCCTTCCTTCCTTCCTTCACATCCTGTATTTGATTTTCTCTTTCTGCATCCCTGATCTCTCTTTTTCCATCCTTTCCTCGCTGGAGTTCACTTCTTTTCTGCCCATCGTCACATTTCTCGTTCTTCTTCTCGCACAAACTTTACTTGCACTTAATTTGTATTAGAATCCATGAGGTGGATTATACCGTCAATCAATCACCCGAAGGTGAATGTGCAACCTCTAAATTTACTAAAAAGGTGGGTTTTTTATTCTACTCTTACTGCAAGATCTAACAAAGAAAAAAATAACCCCCACGTCGGTACTTTTTAGCATTTCCTTGAACAAATGGAAGCCCGCTGTCGTGCCTGTAGCACATACAGAAGGCATGCGGCGTAGCTTCAGGCTTCCTCCTGAGTCCTATACATCTTTTACAATTTTTCTTCCTCTCCCCTAATTTCTTAGCGAACTCGCAGGGTGAGTAGAATGTGCGGCCAGATTGCTGAAGAAAAGTCTATAATGGAAAACCTCGCATGAGGTCACTTCCTCATAGAAAAATTTTAGACGATTAGGGTAATCTTTTTTTTTACCCCCCTTCCTTCCTTCTGCTCTTATTTCTCAGAGAGCAGCTCGGCGCTCTTAAAAAGAACATTTCTAATTGGCAATATGAACTGAAGGAAGGTATAATAGGTTTGAATAAAAGAGGTCTAAGGCCCTTAAGAAAATTGGACACTGGAGAACTGGATGGGGTTGGAACCCGCCGTTACAAAACCCAGGGTCACGATGCTATTCACAGGCAAGAAAGAAAACGTTGTCCGTGCGTGATCCTTGGAGGAGTAGCCAATAACAAGCCATTCAAGCGTCTATTCAATTTCTATTTAAGCCTAAGGACTGAGCATTATTAATGAATGTCATTGAAGGAAACGTGGAGAGTTTAAGGGTGATGAGGGTCAATAAAAATTTTTTTTAAAAAGTGGAACATGGTACTGTAGATAGAGCATATCGATCTATTTTTTAATTTTATTTTCTCTGATTTAAAGTTCCATGTTCGGGCCTCCGGTGACAACATGACGCATGTTCCATGTTAGCATTGCTTCCCAAGCTCGCTTCATCCAACAATTTGAAACAATCTGGATCTATTGTAACTATTTAATGAAAAGCCTTAAAGGTTAAGGCAACGTCTAAGGGCAGGGTTTGCGTTCCTACAAAATCCAACCACGTTGCTCATCTTACGATACGCTCGCTCGCGACAAGCACTGTGCGCAAAGTTCTTTATTCGCCCCTCCATCCACGGAAAGACTAATCGAAATACGTTCCTGTTTATTACTCACTGATTTTGATTGGCTCTTTTATGAAATGACCCCATTTCTTTCCGTTCATGCTGACCTTCTCGTAAAGGATCATCAAGACAATGTGAAGATTCTTAAATGAATAAAAAAAATCGTTTCTTTGTAAAAGCGTAGCGAGCGCAAGGAGCAATGAGTGGCTGCAATTATATGTACGGCTCATCTGGTGAATTCATGACCATGAACAATCCAGCGAGACCAGGGCTGAAGCTCAGGCATGGCATTGAGCTCATCTGTGCAGTGTGGAGACAGCGTATTCTCCTTGTCCTTGTGTATCAAAAGGGGTTCGAATGCTGTGAACATAAATCTGGGTGAAGCTCAAGCTATTGTTCGTACACATGAAGGGCCGTGCTTGAAGGGTTGTTGTTTGGAGCATTGCCCAGACTTGAGCACTGGGGTGAATGAAAGAACTAGCCAGTGAATTGTCTACTGCTCAGACAGTCTACATCACTTGCCCTTGTTTTGTCAGAGAGGCATTGGCGCGGCTAAGAAAAAGAACCTAGCGTCCACTTTATCCAACAAGATGAACCATGCTAGCTGCTCAAATGATAAAAAAAAAAGTGCAATAATTCCTGAGCTTTTACCAACCGACGTTCTCACATCCCTGGCGACTTGTTTTCTACTGACTTTTGTAAATTTTCAGCCCAAATCACAAATAAGCGCCACCCCAAAGTAGAAGGGCACTCGGCCTTCATGGAGGTCTGTGCTCTCCAACAGTCGACTCTTCTCCGATATGCAAATCTGCAACAGGGATCACTTTAAACGTCTGGGTATATTTTCATCGGAGTCATCGTGTTTCTACATTGGCGAAGTTTTGTCGTTTTTCGATTTTACGATGTATAGCACTGCTGAGCACAGATTTCCACCAAATCCAAACGCTGGATGAAAAACTCCATTCCTGGAGCCGCAGCGTGACTCGGACCAGCTATTGGATTTTATGGGGACTTCTTTGGCCCATGCTAGACCTTTCCACCAAGTTTCATGAAAATCAATTCGGAAGGTTCTGTGCAATCCGGCTTCCAGTCAGATAAACAAACTTTGACCAATGTTCATCTTTTACGTCCAACACCCTTTTCCCATTCAGTGAACTGCCTTTTTTGTGTTCGCTTTGCGGCGGCACGGTGGTTAACACTGTCGCCTCACAGCAAGAAACTCCTAGGTTCGATCCTTGCGGTCAATCTGGGCGCCTTTCTGTGTGGAGTGTGCAGGTTTTCTCCGTGTACTCCGGTTTCCTCCCACAGTCCAAAGCCATGCACAGTCTCGCTGCACCAGAACAATGCACGTCCTCATACAGCAGCAGGGACAGTAGAGACAGCACGATGGGTCGGGTTCCGACGTCTCCCACAACATCCTCCTTACAGCCCGGATCTGGTGCTGACCCATTATCACATCTTCGGTCCCCTGAAGGAGGCGCTGCGCGGTCCCAGATTCACCTCTGATGATGAAGTAAAGGAAGCGGCGCTCACCTGGCTTCGGGAGCAGAAGAAAAACTTCTTGTCTGCAGGAATCCAGGAGCTCGAAGAACGACACGACAAATGCGTCGTCTCGCACGGGGACTGTGTGGAACAGTGATGTGATCAGGTTCTCACAGGGACTTCTGGTAAAGCTGTTAAATGTATTTTACCTTAATTTTTGATTCTTCCTCGTATTAATACATTTATTCCAGTAATGATTTGATACAGTAGTTTTTTCTGTGAGGAGATGTTTATATAACCTTTAAGGAAGGAGTCTCCAGTGTCAGCGCTTAGTAAGAGTCTGGGGTAAAGCTGTAACTTGAGGTTTTCTGACACAACATTAAACATAATTACAAATGGATAAAATATATTTAAATATATATATATATATATATATGACTCGTCTGAATAAAGCACAGTGTGTCGGCTTTCACGCCTCGGGACCAGGAGCTCTACTTCATCACGTCCCCTGGTTGTTGATCATTTCCTATAAGAGCACAACATGGACTGGTTTATTTCTTCCATCGGTAATGATCCGAGGTCTTTTTTTTCTTTACACTTCCAGAAACTCTCAGGTTGGAAGTGTTGAATAGGTGGAAAAAGACACGGAGGTGATTCTTTACAGGAAATAACGAAAAGTAGAAAGAAGGAGGAGCTTCAAGGTATATGGTTTGTCTCCCAAACTTCAGTTATTTCACATCTCCATTTTCGTGGACAGAATATATTACACAGGATCAGCTGCACGGTGCTTTTGTCCAGCATCCCAAGTCTCGGGCGCACGCTGGGAAGCGGCTTGGATTGGAACTCGGGTTGTCTCGAGCGGTCCACATGTGAAGGATGTGAGACGAATGTGAGATCTTTCATCACAACCAGAGCGAGGAACGTGCTCGGCTTGCTGTGTGACTGAAGCAGGAGCACCCATGGGAACGGTGAATGCAGCACAGATGGGGGGGGGGGGGTTCACGGCACTCTACACTTGTTCTCTCTCCCTTAAAAGCACAGCCTTGTTTTTGTGTGGATTCAATTTACTGCCTCTCATGAGTGGTGGGTGGGACGATGGTGTGTGTGTGTGTGTGTGTGTGTGTGTGTGTGCGCGTGTGTGCGCGCACTCATAAAAACATCCATAAAAGGAGAAACGAGGTCGTCCAGCAAAGAGCTGATTGTTCGTAGAATATAATTGGACGAGTTTCCTTTCCCTCATCCCCCTCTTCGAAAAAAAAAAAAAAAAGAAAAAGGAACGCTTCCATGCCTAATCGTTAATATAATATTGATAGGTTCCATTTTGGAAACTGGGACATGGATTGAGGCAGCTTTTTATGAAATGATACCTCCTTGGTGTTTTTTGTTCCCAAACATCTGAAATTGTTCAGGCCTCTTTGTTGGGTTCTTTTCCCGCCCAGTAATGGGACTGCTTTCGCTCCGTATGGCAGAGAGGAGAAAATGAAAAGCTAATTATCAAATCTTTGGTTGTAAGCTAGCAAAAATTTCTATCCAAAATGTGACCAGGTGGAAATTCACATTTAAAGGTGCTATCCGATACACGGAAGACGTTTTCAGGGGTAAAGCAGGCATGCGGGTCAGACGGTACACTGCAGCAGGGGTCCTCTTAGCGAGTCGAGATCTCTCGGGTATGATCAAGTGTGGTGAATAGTTCATATGATAACAGAAGAACAGTGAATGATGTGGGGATTCAAAGCCATTTCTAGGCACTGTTCCCTAGTTGGAGCTTGGAATGGTCTGGTTAGGTTGGCGCGGAGTTTATTCTGAAAAGAAGCTGAATGACTGGCAGAAACATCAGAACATTTAAAGCATGAAATGTCTAAAAACATTTTCTCCTGACGAGAAATGCGTACGAGTGTCAACATATGGCTTCCATTTGAAACAGATAGGACACACACACACACACACACACACACACACACACACACACACACACACACACACATATATATATATATATATATAT
>JAQLOM010000019.1:636347-647395 GCA_030068315.1 Chrysichthys thysi
ACATAAACCCATAATACACTTTAAAAACATGTTTTGAGGCTGAAACACATTCATTGGATTTACATTCATTTCAGTGGAAAACTGATTCGGGTCGCGAACAAATCGGGTCACGAACAGAGTCTCGGGACGGATTCAGTTTGTGAGCCGTGGGTCCACTGTAAAGGGTAACTCTACTGACATGGATTTTTGACATAAAAATGAAAAACAATTCTTGTAATATAAAGTTGTGTAATATCCTCCAGTTATTGGAGCCCCTAGGGCTGAAATTTTGAATTGCCAAATATTTCGATTACTGCCCTATAAAGGGTTAAATACCATTTTCTTCATATTCACTTTTCTTTGAACCAGGATATTACCAAAACTTGCAAAGAAAAAAAAAGAACCATATTCCCCCTTAGGAAAAGTAGTATAAAATATTAAACAGTAAATATTTCCACCATATATATGGTTTTCCCAAACGGCAACACATTGATATATCCATCTCCTGTATATTAAAACCATATAAAGGACTCACTTGGCCTTGTTGGCCAGCTCAGGGGTCTCCAGGGCCTTCAGGTTCTGGATGAGATCCTGGAAGTAACTAGCGATCTTTTCAACCTCAGGAGGGATTTCCCTCTTGACCAGGCTGGCAGCTTGGGAGCCTGTTTAAAACAAACCAACAAACAAAAAATCTATTAGTTTCTAATTAAAACTACAAGACTGTTTTTTGTTGTTGTTTTTTTTTTTTTAAAAAGCCATAAAACTCTCACCGACGGCCAGCACGACGACGAGGGCGGCGATGAGGGAGAACTTCATGGCTGCAGACTGAGCAAGGCTTACCTAGGATATAAACCTGTGCTTACTAATGTAAATACAGAGAACACAAAGGAAACTCTGCAGTAAAAATCCCCTCTAAACGCGTCCGTACGAGCGCAAAACGAGTTCTTACCTTCACTCCTGTACGTCTAGGACCCGATGATGTGTTCCTTCAGGAGCCAGGCCTTTTTATAGCAGCTCCAGAGGTCAAAGAGTGATAATGGGCTGATGACATCGACTTGATGAAGTGTATAAATGCTGTGCTGGCTGCCGAACCTTGGGGCTTTACATGACACACAGGTGAACACGCAGGTGATCGAATCAAAGTTCAACGATCTGACACCCCCCCCACTTTCTCTCTCACTATCTCTCACTTTATCCCTTTGAAATCAAGAAACCATGTACTTACACATCACAATGCCATCTATGAAAAAATCTATGAAAAACAGCCTATAGTGATATGCTCCGAGTTCAGGTCTAATATAACCTACATGTTTACGTGTCCATGAACAAATTCAGCATAATTGGACAACAAATCAAGACTAAATACCAGGCTATAAAAGGTTAAAACTCAAACCTGAAGCGAGTATATCTAAATTAGGAAATGTATTACCGATATTTTCTGCAAAACTGACTTCTTTTCCATGTTGCACGTACGGTACAGGCGAAAAATACTGAAGCCTTTTACAGCTTTTACACCTTACACACCGTGACTGATTAGCTACAGTATATTTAGGATAACAGGAAAGAAATGAGGACATTTTATTGTTCAGAAAAATTATGCCTTCCTAAAAATGAACCATAATCATAAGAGGGCATTAGTAATAGAATTGGGTAGAAAGTTGGTGATATGGTTTCTGCTGCTCCAGGGGAAAGGTGGGGACATGGTGAGTTCACAAGCTTTACATGTTAGCTTAACGTCCATTAGGTCAAAGTCTGACCTGAGTCGACCCACTCTATCTCTCACTGATTGGCTTTATCTACAGAGTCGAGGTTTGAGCTAGGGTTAGGCGTAGATGAAAATTCTCCTGAAGTAGATTTTCAGTTGAATAAATTAAAATAAATAATTAAATAAAATCCTGAGACCACATACGAACTCTCTGTGTTTCTGATTCTATATGTTTTTAATGCTGTGGTCGAGTAATGTAGCCCTCAGAGCGACGTTCAGATTTGTCTTGGAGAAGGTTTTTCATGCACAGTCGGTGGGTGACTTGGGCTGAAGTGGACCTACAGTAATGGCGCCAAGAATTGCAGTCATTTTTGCTTTTCTGTTGTGGATTTGTCAGGACTACTCATCTCAAAATGATTGCAGCCTATGGTTATGGCAGAAAGAGTGCTCAAAGTGGTAGTTACACTGCCATATTATGATACGATGCTCTGAAAATATTGGAGAGTTGGGCTGGCATGGGGATATAGGAGGCACGGTTTTTCTTTTGTCTTTTTCTGGCATGTCAGAGACCCCATACTGGCTCGCAGAATGGACCGATATCTCGTTTTAAAAAAACATCACTCGGGCCTGTCCAGAGGCAGCGCAGGAACAGACCCGAGTTCAATGGCACGGTCGATCAGCCCCCCGGGAGATGGACCATTTTATAAAATGACCACCCATCTTCTGCACCATTTGAGCACTTCACATCACAGCATGAGGCCAGAAGTGCTCCAGCTAAGATTTACTTAACAGTTGAGCTTAGAAACGCTGAGAGTGAGCTCATCAGAGACCGAGCTGGGAGCTCAGGGCCATGCACGCATGCAAACTTCATTAAAAGAATGCAGGGCATGTCATCTGAGATACATGCACATGTAATTTCAGAATAATCTGATGTTGAAATTGTGTTTAGGATTTGTGATCAGTGTGCTATTTTTGTTCCAGCGCTATTGCGTTCACCAAATGCACGTAAAATAGATTTGAAAATAAAGAAAAGTATCGTTCACAACAACCCATGTGCTTATTTTGGATGAATCACTTCAAACATTAAGAAATACATCATTCTGCCTGTCCAAACCTACTATATCTACACTCTACTTTGAAATATAATCATACATCCAAATACAACTCATATTATTTATGCATTTACAGTATGTGTGAATCCACTTGACTTCTCGGGCTTGGAACATCCTTTTACATAAGCTATGTAAGATGTACATTTTATTTCATTCACTTAACCGTGTAACCTAAACACATTATCCACTATGAAATATTTGCCGTATTGTTAAAATTGAAGAAAAACAAACTTTTCCATTCTTTTTTCCTCTAGATTTCAGTGATATATTGAGATATCGATTAATGAGGTGACTTCAAAAGTACGACACTTACTGGAAATATAGACCAGAAATAAATTATTTTAAAAACCATCTATAGTAAGTCCTTAATATAAGTTCTTAATATACTCACGACATTAGCACGGATGCTAATGAACCACATTTTGTGTATGTGCTAATTCTATACTAAAAATAAACAAAGACAAACAAAAACTTGTCACAAAATGATGACAGTAAAAATAAGGTGTTGTTTTTAAGACTCATAAAGACCGAAATCTCAAATCTTTTTCCTAAAATGACCCCTAAAATGTGACATTTAAAAGTTTCATACTTTCTGGGACCTAGCCTGAGCGTTCACCTGGTCAAGTCAAGATTATTAGAACAATGCTAATATCGTATTTTCCACTGAAAAGGAAAACTTCCTCAGTAAAATTGTATTAAAGCTGATTTAGGGGCCGTTTTTAGATATAAGCTTATTAGAATGTTTTGCAAATTAGTTTTTTGTTTTGTTTATTTGTTTGTTTGTTTTTGCTAACTTACTAGCAATCTAGTTGGCTAGCAAAATGAGCTTATAGTTAATAATGTAATATGTACGTTATGTTCTCTCGTAGATATAGGTGGAGAGAATTTTCTTGGCTAGGCTAATTTTATTGTGTGTTTTGTGTTCATTTGAAGTACATTTAATGCTTTATGTTTTAACAGGCTACACAGATTTTCCTTTATATTCAGCAATCTGTAATTTCTCCACAGAGACGCTAGGCGGCCATTTTGCCGCGTTTCCATTGATTAGGTCGCTACGGTAACCGGAAGTAACTAATGCGCATGCGCGAGTCTTTTCACACAGTTAGACATCATGGCGGACGTACTGGATCTTCACGAAGCGGGAGGCGAGGACTTTCCTATGGACGAAGATGGTGATGGTATTGTTTTTGTAGATTCCGTGATGGATTTCTTTCATAATGGGAAAAGAAATTCACGCGTTGTTTAAGTTTTTTGGTGTACAAATGTGTCTATGTTGAGGCTCGGGCCTTGTCCGCCTGTTAGCCATGCTAGCCGGCTAGTTCAAACATTCCCGCTAGGAGAACGCTATTAATCCTCGCGTTAGATTTAATCAGGTTAAATTTCAATTCACGAGTTGTTGGCTGGTTTCCTGCGTGTTTGTGTTTTAAAGATATTTACACGTACGGCTTTATGTCGTTAAAGAAACCATGCGCGTGCGTTGTTGTTTCAACCGTTTTAGCGCTCTTGCTAGCCGTATCCCAAATCGCTCTGTGTTGTGAGCGTAGTGCACTAGATGGGCTGTTTCTTCCCCCACACTGTAGTGCGCTTATATAGGTGATGGGGAACTAGACTTGTTTGTTTTCATGCCTGTAACACTGATGACAGCACAGCAGTATTCTCAGGTATGACTCTAAAACCTGCTTATTTTCTCTCTTTTACAGAAAGCATTCACAAATTAAAAGAGAAAGCCAAGAAGAGGAAGGGGCGTGGATTTGGATCTGGTAAACTTTTGTTTCAGCATTTCATGTTAACACTTTGTCTTAAACATTTAACATGTGTGATGTGATGTGATGGGGTGGGGTTGGTGAGTGGTAGATGAGGGGGTAGGGGCACGTGAGTGGTAGGTGAGCGTGTGCGTGATGGGTTGATGGAGGTATGTGTGTGTGTGTGTGTAATCACGTTGTTGGTGTGTTGTTTCCAGATGAAGGTGCGAGGTCCAGGGTGAGAGAGGATTACGATACGGTGGAGCAGGATGGTGATGAGCCGGGGCCACAGAGATGTGAGTTCAGTGTATTCTGTTGTTTCAGCGCTGAAATGAGCATCTCGAGCGTCGGGTATTCTCACACCTGGTCCGGCCCTGGTTTCTGAGGGCCTCGTTGTGGAATGATTTCCCTGCCTGATATGCCAGCTATTGATTGTGCTTGAACGGTCTTTAATTCCGGCGTCTGTTTGTTCGCAGCTGTCGAGGGATGGATCCTGTTTGTGACCGGCGTTCACGAAGAGGCGACCGAAGAAGACATCCATGACAAATTCGCCGAGTTTGGCGAGATCAAGAATCTGCATCTCAATTTGGACAGAAGGACGGGTTACCTCAAGGTATGTCCACCTTCACACACGTCTTGTTATGGATGACACGTTGGGCACGTTTTTTAAAATCGTATTCGATACATTCATGATGAAGTACTAAACTGGGTCTTTTAAAAATATTCTTTTCAAAGAAAGGATTTTGTTTGTTTTTTCTCATGTCCGTTGTGTGGCAGTATTTTACAGGAGGAGACGATTCCTGAGCTCTTTGTTACTCCTGTGTTATTAACTGATTTAACCAGTTTGCTTTGAATTTTTGTCTTTTTATCCTGCGCAAACAACCATTTATGATGAACACGTCCTACAGCTTCTGTTAATCCATCTCATTGAACCAATGTGTGTGTGTGCACGCGCCTCACAGGGCTACGCATTGGTAGAATATGAAACGTATAAAGAAGCGCAGGCTGCCATGGAGGGACTGAACGGCCAGGAGCTCATGGGTCAGCCCATCAGCGTGGACTGGTGCTTCGTCCGAGGACCTCCCAAGAGCAAGAGGAGGTGAGCAGATCAGATTAAATTAGATTGGATTCCACAACAGATGTGTAACGTGTGGGAGGGAAAAGCACAGAACATGACGTTAACTGTTCTTGTAGTTCAATATTTAAAAAACAAGTTTTGTTTTTTCATTAACATTTTGCAGAAGGAAGGAGTTGCATTGATTGTAACAGGAAACTGGTTGCTTTTAGGATTTAATGGTTAGTGTGTGAGCTGCTACGCAGTGCCAGTTCAGTTATTCATTTACAGTCACAATACACCCTATTTAGTGCACTGTGTGTCCAATAGGGATTATACACCCTATTTAGTGCACTGTGTCCAATAGGGATTATACACCCTATTTAGTGCACTATGTGTCCAATAGGGATTATACACCCTATTTAGTGCACTGTGTCTCCAATATGGAGCGAGATATGGGTTATACTCCCTATCTGGTGCACTATATGTGTAATAGGAACACCGATATTGGTTATGCTCCCTATTTAATGCACTGGGTCGTGTTATTTTGTTTGGGAATTGAGACACACCGAGGGGTCGAGTTAATTTCTGACGACTCCAAATGACTGTGCTGAAGCCATCTTGCAAATCTGTAATGAAATGTGTGCCACGTGTGCGGTATTTCAGCTTGAAGTTTTCTCCACTCGCTAACTTGCATCAGCCTCATGGTCAGCTAAACACGTCTTGGCGCTCATCAGCTGTGTTCACGGTAGCGCCCCCCCGGTATATTTGTTGGATATCTCCAACACTGCCACGGTGTGAATTCTGATGCTGTCTATCCTGTGCACTTCTTGATGATGTTTGTGCACGTGCTGTTTATTTATTCATTTATTTATTTTCATACTTTCTGTCGTAGGGGAGGAAGAAGACGGAGCAGGAGTCCAGACAGAAGACGGCGCTGAATCGACGTAAGAAGCTCTCCCATTTGACGTTTGTCATGTAAAGGCTGCATAGCTGCGTGACCTTGTGTACCAGGTTGTTTTAGAGTTTTCTGTATCCCTGTATCTGCCAAGTCACCCAGCTGCTGCCTGTGGCGTTTTCACTGTACACTCTCAGAACCAAAACAAAAAAAAAAAAAAAAGAGTTCTACAACAGTGTTTTAGGGCCTCTGTTTAAAAAAAAAAAAACATACACGATTTTGGGAATGAAATTGCAGTAGAATCATATTGTGAGTGGTTAAATAAAGTGTTAATGCTTCAGTAATAAAGTTTATAGAATAAAGTAATTTGTGTGCTCTGATGTGCACCGTTCTGTCGTAGCATTATGACTTTTTCCTCAAAATATTTCAACTTGATTCCTGCAATTTTGCATGTTTTTTTTTTTTGTTTTTTTTTTTTTTTGTTTTTTTCTTACAGTGGCTCTAAGACGTTGCCGTAAAATCGGTTCTTCTCTTTAAAGGGTTCGTCGGCGGAATCTTTTCGTAGGTGAAGGAGAGAACTGAAGAAATTTAATGGTTCTCGAATGTAACATGAAGATGGTCACAGCAGCGTTTATCATTAAAAATCTTTTTCCTTTCTCCTTTTTTTGTATAGTGACAATTCCTTGGTTGAACATTTTTTGTAAAAAAAAAAGAAGAAACTAATTTGTTTGAAACTAATTTGGGTAATGCTGTAATAGTACTCAGTCATACCTGATTTAATTTTAAAGCTGTTGTTGTTTTTCACGTCCAATAAATTTTTGGGGGGATTGTGAAATTTTGCGTGTTCTTTTGCATTTTGTTGCTTTTTATAAGATTTGGTGAGTAAAGGCTTAAAAAAAAAGTTTTTTTGGTGACCTGTCTACTAATATGATTAACCCAAGAAGCAAACCTATATTTATGACTCAGGACCTGAAGCACAGTTTAATTCTTTTCCTCCTTTTTTTGCCTCCAGTTCTTTTTTCCCCCCTCTTTTCAGTAAAATTATGATCTCTGACTAGGGGAAAAAAATCTAAGAAAATCTTGGGATTTCAATTCAGGAACATGACCTTGACCGCGAGTTCAGCATATGACCTCGTTCCAATGTGTCGGCTCACATCATCACCTGTAAATAAAACACCAGTTCTTTACTCTTTCATTAAGCTCACTGTGCGAATGCGGCATGTACATGAAGTTAACACTCTTGACGTGAGCTGGTTAGCTTGGTGCTAGACTGAGCAAATGAGACGAGCTTTCATGCTTTGTTATTGCCAAGTGCAGGACACTCGAGTTCTTCCACTCAAACCTTAACCTCCTCACCCCATGTCCTCATGGAGCTGGCTCTACGCGGGGGTGTCGTCATGCTGGACCAGGGTTTGCACCATTTAGTTCCAGTGAAGGGAAACTGAAATGCTGCAGCAATACGAAGACATACATTAATACATTTCTCCGCCCTTGAGGTTGTGGTCGGAGTTTGGGGAAGACCCACAGGTGGGTGTGATGGTCAGGGGTGCACACCCCAGGGTTTCTGCAGGTTTCAACTAGTTAAAATTTAAGACCATTTTGAATGAAATTTAGCTAATTACCAGATTTGACATCCACACTGGTAAAAAGTAGACAATATAAGAAAAGCAGAGTCATAGAATGACGTGGAAAGTAAGTGAATTTGTGCAATAACTCCATTCATGTTCACATCTAGGGCGGCATGGGGGTGTGGGGATTAGCACTGTCACCTCACCGCAAGAAGAAGGTCCTGGGTTCGATCCCCGGGGTCGACCTGGGTGCCTTTCTGTGTGGAGTTTGCATGTTCTCCCTGTGTCCGTGTGGGTTTCCTCCGGGTACTCCGGTTTCCTCCCACAGTCCAAAGACATACACAGAGGGGATTAGGCTAATTAGCTAATTTAAATTGGCCGTAGGTGTGAATGTGAATGGTTGTCTGTCTGTGTGTTGCCCGGCGCTGGATTGGTGACCCGCCCAGGATGTAACCCCGCCTCTCTCTCACCTGAAGTCAGCTGGGATTGGCTCCAGCTTCCCCCCCCGCGACCTGTGTGTGAGAGAAAAAAGGATTAACGCAGCAAGAAATCCTACATAACAAGGCTGCAACAATACTATATGACAAGTGTAAAGCAAAGCACAATAACATTGATGGCAGGCTGGAAAGTTTATCGCAGCTTTCAGGTCCACCCTGGTCTTGTTGGTAGTTTTATTACGGCGTGCCACATCTGGACCACAAGAATGAAAGAACTACAACATGGAACCGGTGTACACGGTGCAATTGGAAGAGGTTTTCGTTCTGCTTGGTGAACTGGTCAGCGGTAAGGCTAACGGCGTCAGAGCAGGATGCCGCCGCTAACTTCTGCTGAACGTCCATCATTAAGGAAGAAATTAGCGGTACCAAATTTACCAAACACCTCAGAAATATGTCCACACACACACACACAAGTGTTTAATCTGTTTTTTCATTGAGGAGTTTTACAGACTTAATTAACGTTCCGGGAAAAATATCTGAATGAATCTCAAGTATGCATTTTTCTTCAAGCGCAAGCGGACAAAACGACACGACGTTCCCCCACAAAACTCTAAGGTGATCGCTAACCACAGGGAGCGTTTTGATGCTAATGCTAATCTCTGATGATAAATTAATATTAATTTAATATTAATATAATATTTAATATTAATTAATTTATTGATTGATTTATCTAGCAATTTTTGTTTATTTGTTTGTTTATTTAAAATTATGTCTGATCCAATATCGTATCCCTAAAACTCATCGCCGCCTCAGCGTCATCGCGGATGACGTCATGACGTCAAGTTGGTCCCCGGAAAAGAAAAGAGAAAAAAAAGAATCTGTCCCTCCCGAAGCCATAGGCTTATCACGCCCTAAGCCCCGCCCATGTTCACAACATAGGAGCCAACCCCCGAGCGAGTCCGCCGTACATGCCTTTTTCTCATTGGTCCGATTTTATGCCCGTCTACGCCAATTCGGGTTCTGATTGGCTCCTCGGGGACGCCGAGTTTTTCCTCAGATGGGGCGGCTTTCGTAGTGCCTCGGTTGACATTGTTGTTGTTGTGGGAGTCGGAATGTAGTTTACAGCAAAGCTCCAAGTCTGAGGGGGGAAGTCTACATGCGAGGGTTGGATTAACGCCGAGACCAGAGCAACGACTTTCTGGACGAGCTGAGTCCCGAATTTGCTGGAAGAGAGAAGTGGAATGGGCCCGTGAGGAGGCCGAGCTGAAGGTAACGCAGACAACGGAGGAGGCTAGGTTAGCCTGAGTAGCACTGCGGCTAATAATAAACAACTGACCGGCGGTTTAACTCTCACGAGCTGTCCTGACTAAGCACGCGCTCATATCACTTGGTAAACACGACTCTTTCCCAATGTCAGACGAGTTAAATTAGTTGGTCGAGATAAACAACTCAACAGAACTCCTGCTAGCTTAAATCAAGCTAATCCCGTCCATTTGGACTAATCTGACTAGCTCTCTCTGTTGATCCAGGGAACTTTACTGAACGTCCCTGTGCAGTTGAGAAATTTCTAGAACCCGTGCGTGTGTCTCTGAGTGGATAATGATCTGTGAGGATGAGTATCTCGTGTGTTGTGACAACTCTGAGCTGTGTGAGGAAACTTGGAGAACTTCAGGGTTAAAGCAGGGCATGATTTGGAGGCCAAATATCGCGATATTTCAAGATATTACAAACATACATACGATACATACACACAAATACATACATATATACATACATACATATATACATATACACACACACACACACACACAGGGGGTCCTCAGGTTATGACACAGTTCCGTTCCTACAACAGTGATGTAAAACCCGAATTTTGGTGTAAGTGGAAACACACCCTAGCCTAAGTCAGTTCTCGATCCTAACACAGTTAAAAAATCATCATCTAGAACATAAAAACCCAACTAAGCCACAGAAAAAGGAAAAGGACATAAATATCGTGTACTGTACACGGCACTGTAGGAACAGAAACACTGACATCCGATATCCGTGGCTGTTTCTCCCTTTTCTGATCTCTTTACAATGTCAAATTTAACGTCCATCGTGATGGTTTTCCTCTTAGTCGAAGAACGACCATCTGAAGACTTGGACTTTCCTTTAGGAGCCATGATAAGGGCCAAAAAGTCACCAAACAAAGCAATACAAATGGAACACTTGCACTTTTTTTACAGTCAACATCGCCAACTTCCTCACTCATACACCTTATGCGTTACTACGTATTTTTCCACCGGGCACAACCAAACTAGTTCGCCCACGTAGTCCGTAAGTACAAGGCTAACTCCATAAACTGAAACACTCATTTAGTTTGTTTTGTTTTTTTACATTTTTATGGGAGCAAGCATCGTAAACATGAAACATCGTATGTCGAGACTGTTGTAACCCGAGGCCTCCCTCTCTCTCTCTCTCTCTCTCTCTCTCTCTCTATATATATATATATATATATATATGTCTGTATGTATGTATGTATGTATGTATGTATGTATTTATAAGAGATTTCTT
>JAQLOM010000019.1:657921-667950 GCA_030068315.1 Chrysichthys thysi
ATGAGGGAGCCCTGGACATAAAGCGCACCCCCCCCCCACTCCCCCGTCAACTAACCTGAGTGAACAATCCACAAAAGAAACCAAGCAAAAAATAATAAAGAAATAAAACCGATGAACAAAGCAGCCTGCAAATAAAAAAAAAAAAGTCAAACATTCAACAAACCGACGAACAAACCAGCCATAACAAAACAAACCAACACCCCAGCAACAAGTAACCCAACAAACCAACCAGTGAGCCAATCACCAAAATTTCAAGCTGACACTCCAACAAATCAACCAATAAGCCGACCAACAAATACAGTAAAAAGTAAAAACCAACAGGCAAACTAGAAAAAAAAAGGAGCCAAAAATAATATTAAACAACTCGACCAACAAACAAGGAAACCAAACAACAAACCTCCCAATAAAGACACAAACCAGCTACAAAATGATCAAACCAATAAATGAACAAAGCAGCCAGCAAAAGAACCAACAAAGACAGAAAGCAACCGACAAACCAACCAACAAAAAAACCCCCAGTTAACCAATGAATAAACTAAAAATACTAAGAAACCAACAAATAAACAAACCAACCAAACAAGTTAACCAACAACACAGCAACGTGTAACCCAACAAACCAACCAGTGAGTCAATCACCAAAAACTCAAGCTGACACTCCAACAAATCAACCAATAAACTAAACAAAGTAAAAGCCAACAAGCCAACTAAAAAAAAAAGCCAAAAATAATAATCAGAATCAAGTCAACTAACAAACAAGGAAACCAAACAGCAAACCTCCCAATAAAGACACAAACCAGCTACAAAATGAACAAACAAACAACCAGCAAGCCAGGAACCGAACCAACAAAGATACAAACCAATACATTAAGCAATTGACAAATTAATGGACAAAAAACCCCAATTAACCAATGAATAAACTAAAAATACTAAGAAACGAACGAATAAACAAACTAACCAACATGGAAACCACACCAGGGAGTCGCCAAAACAGCCTAACCCAACATAAAACTGACCTGTCTTAGTGCACATGGCACATACCGTAGACGTTAAAGTTGATTTGTCTGCCCCGTTTGTTCCAGCCTTCGCCCCCATCCCGTTCGGTGGGATTTATCTACCCCTGGAGGTCCAGGCTCACAAGTGTCACCGCTCTCCGCTGGTCCTGGCCTACGACCAGGCGCATTTCTCCGCCCTGGTTTCCATGGAGCAGAAGGACGGTTCCAAAGAACAAGGTGGGGAGGACAAGTCATCATGATTAGCTGTGTGAGACCTCAGCAGGGTGTTTTATAACAAACCAATTTAATCACGATACGTTCAGCACTTTAAAGCCACGCCGATGTGCTCAGTAACACCACTGCTACATGAACCATTTAATTAAACACACAACATGGTCTTCGGTCTTCAGTGCTGCCATGGGCGGAGGAGGAAAATGATTCAGTTACGACTGTTTTTAGCTCTGTGAAAACTTTGGGTCAGTTTTTATAGACAACAGTGTGTCATAGAGCGTCAGAAACCACATCAGTAAGTCTCTGAGTCACCCCACGAAGCTGATTGACGAGACGTCGCCGTGCAATGATCTAACGCCACCGTTTAACACGCGACAAATGATCTCGCCTCTTCACTGACATATCATGATAGAATGCACCAGAGTTAATAGAACTGCTATCTAAAATACTCAAGTAACCAACAAGAGCCCTTGAGGTGAGTGCACTTAAAGATGGTGTATTGATTGAGCATTTCCTTCACCGCAGTGGTGATTCCTCTGACTGACTCGGATTATAAGATGCTTCCTGTGCACTTTGCTGTGGATCCAGGCAAGGACTGGGAGTGGGGCAAGGACGACGTGGACAACGTGATGCTCGCCAGGTACCTGCTTCGTTTCATATCATGGTCCATTCTTATAGGAGGAGTTACCAGTCTGAATATCAGAGTCTTATCTGCGTCTGGAAAGATTTTATTAAAGTGCCTTATACCACAGCGGGGTTGAATTGTCGATTCTGATTGGTCCGAGGGTGTTTGCAGCTGTTTACAGCTGCTAGAATGCAAATTATAGGAATTATAAGTAGAAGAGGAATGTTGATTAGTTTCCTGTAACAACACTCGCAACCGTTTAACCATTTGAAGACTAGCGGGGCGCTCGCAACCGTTTAACCATTTGAAGACTAGCGGGGCGCTCGTAACTGTTTAACCATTTGAAGACTGGCAGGGCGCTCGTAACCGTTTAACCATTTGAAGACTAGCGGGGCGCTCGTAACTGTTTAACCATTTGAAGACTGGCAGGGCGCTCGCAACCGTTTAACCATTTGAAGACTAACGAGTAGCAAGTTGATATTTTTCATCTCAACAGTTAGCCTTACTGATCCCACATCAGCGCTCTGTAGCATAAGTCAGATGATAAAGCTTAAATAATTAAACTGTACAGTGTGTTAAATTGCACAGCAGAAGACGTTTTGATGAATGTTCTGTAGTACTGGGGTTTTATTAAGGTCTTATTTTATTGTTCGTTGTTCACCACATGCCAGCGGAAGTCTGACGTACACGAATCTCCTCCTCTCCTAAACCCCTCTATTTCAAGGAGCTTTGCAGATTCAGGACCCGTGGGATTAAAGGCGGCGAACGGCTTGCGCACCAGATTAGCACCACTACAGTGTAGTCACTAAAAGAGATTAGGTTACTCGCTTACTCTGAATAGAACATGGCTGAAACTGCAAATAGCACCGTCGAGTTGGGTCATTTATCAAGGCAGGCTTTGTCACCAAACAAAGTATAAATGTTGTTTATTGTGATATTAATTCATGTTAATGAATGAATTTCATGGTAAATGTTCTGTTTGTGTGTGTATTTTGGCCTGAGGGTTTTGTCGCTCTTTTCAGTGTTACTTTATCTCTGGAGGCGAAGCTCCATCTGCTGCACACATACATGAATGTAACGTGGCTTCCTCTGCCGTGCGAGGTGCAGGTGAGACTCTTTCCTGAGAAGTTTGACCATTTAGCTAAAGGGTATATGAGGAATATATATAAATATATTTAGCTCAGAACTCCTTTTATGTGACTTGACTTTTCTTGCTGGTTGCAGCAAGCACCTCTGGCCCAACCCGAGTCTCCAACCGCCTCCGCCGGCGAGGACGCCCGCACACCCCCCGACTCCGGCGAATCCGATAAAGAGTCTGTGAGCAGCAGCTCCAACGGAAACGGGGACAGCAGCGCAGCAGGGAGCAGCAGCGGAACGGCGGGTAAATCCTCCAGCTCCTCCAGTTCATCCAGTAGTGGCTCGACCGGGACTATGGGTAAGGAGAAGAATAAGAACAAGGACAAAGAAAAAGATAAAGATAAGAAGAGGGCAGACTCTGTGGCCAACAAGTTGGGCAGCTTTGGCAAGAGTTTGGGCAGCAAGCTGAAGAAGAACGTGGGCGGTTTAATGACGGGAAAAGCTGGGACGGGTGCCTCCGGCAAGCCCGAAGGTGCGGAGAAGAAAAAGGGGTCCCTTCGCGGTCGCAAAGACAGCAAAGACGGCAAAGACGGCTCTGCTTCGGCCCCTCCCGGCTCGGAGGACTCGGGCAAAGGCTCTCCATCCTCACAGAACGGAAACAGCTCGTCTGAAGGCGACTCGTACAAGTACAGTGCAGATGTCAAGGCGAGTCTCGGCATCCTGCGGGCAGCCATGCAGGGCGAAAGGCGCTACATTTTTGCTGGTCTTCTGACTACCAGCGACCGGCAGCCGTACCAGGAAGAGATGATTCAGCGATACCTAATGGATGCCAAGGAACGTTTCCGTGCTGAGCAGGAGCAGAAAAGGGAGGCTGAGCGCAAAGGGGTGGTTAACGGAGCCCAGCCCAAGAAGGAGCCATCAGAGTCTGGTTTCCGGGGCTTTGACGGAAAAGAGGACGTGTCCGAAGCTCCACATCCCCATTATAACAGCATCAAGTCACCCTCTTTTACCCCGCCCTTGTATACAGGGGTCATGCCCATTCCCAGATCCACCTTCCTCGAGCACTCGCCAACACCACTCCCCCAGCACCTTCACATTCCCGGCTACATGGATGCACGGCGCCAGCTAGCCGGAGGCTCACCGTCCACCTACCCAGGCCTGCCATCCTATGCCACCCTGCCCCGCCACTGCCCCTTGAGCCAAGGCCCTGTCCATGCCCATGCTCATTACCATCCACCCACCCCTTCCTGTGCGGCACCTTGCTTCTCGTCTTCTTACACCCATCAACAGGATATACCCGACTTCCACAGTGAGTCAGTCGGTGGCGCGTACGACAACGGCTTGCTATCGGGACTAGAGAGTCGCGGTGGCCCGCCTCCAGTCAGGCACTATTCTCTGGGCAGTGCCGGCGGATTGGTGAACCTACAGTCAATCCGGTGCCGAACGCCGAGCTGCAACTATTACGGACATCCGGAAACCTGCAACTACTGCTCGTACTGCTACAGGGAGGAGCTGAAGAGAAGAGAAACTGACACGGCCATGCACAGGTTCTAAAGTGGCACCATGTTCTCAGCAGCTCGTACCCTGTAGCGGCGTCTTGTCCAAGTGAGACTCGGCAGGTCTCAAGCCAGATCTTGGTACAGAATTTCGACGGGCCTTCGCGTGGCGTTACGAGGGGACTATGCTTAGTCGACACCGAGGCGCAAAGGCAGGAGCCCGTACCTCTTGTTACTTTTGCAGTGGATTTTAGGCGGTAGATTTGTCGTCGGCACCGTCGTGCCGGTCTTTCTTGCTACGTTGGCGGCGCAACACTTCCCGATCGTGGCAGCGGTGTCGGGGGCAGGGTTTTTTTTTTTTGTTTGTTTGTTTGGGTTTTTTTGGTCCTTTGGTGGCAGAAACTTGTGCTGCACTGCATTAAAAAAAAAAAAAAACAACAACAAAAAAAAAACAAACACGCAAAATATATAACATGAAGCACAACCAGAAGATGCACATTTGTACAGCTTCACATTTAAGATGTTCAGTGACTCCTGGAGGCATGTTGGCAAGGGACGAACGAGGTTTAATGAGAACCCATTTAGCCATATGATTCCAGAGGATTTTTTTTTCTTTTCTTTTCCAAATCTCCCAACGTTTTAGCTCTTCTCCAAAGCCATGTCCTGACTGGATTCGTTCGACCGTTTTGCTTGTCCGGGGCAATACTCTGTGACAGCCATAAGCTCTGACTGTATGGCAAGTTGTAGGTGAAGGTGAAGAGCGAGTCTAGCAGGTACAGAAAGCTGTTCAGATTGTGTCCAAGTCAGCAAAACACGTATTAATTTATCTTCATGAGAGACTCTAGCGTCAGAAAATGTTCATCCTGCTGTAATCGTCTGCTGAAGCCTTTAGATATCGTATCCCTCGACGAAAGGTGTCCGCTGTTTTTTTTTTTTATTTAATTTTATTTTTTTTATCCTCCATGGCTAATCCTGAACTGTCGGGTGAATATGAAATTACAAGACGTTCTGGGTTTGTTTTGGAGTGTTTTTGTTTGTTTGTTTGTTTTATGTTTTTTGTTTTCTCCCCCAAATAATAAACGGTGGGTCAGTGGACTTTTCTCTGCACAAAGTCAAGCACTTTTTATCCCGACATTGCGTGTTTTTCTTCCGCGTGACGACGACGACGACGCTGATGATGATGATGATGAAGACACCAGACTGTTCTGTTGACCGTCAGACAGTGTTTTGGAAAGACTCTGCAGAGGAGTTCAGTTCTAGTTCATTAGGCTCGAACTTGCCGTTTCCTAGTTGCCTTTTCAGTCATCGCAGGTGATTAAACGCCGACATTTTGTGATTTCGCACAAGTACTGCTAAAATATTAATGCTCACGAGTAGGCACGTGTTAATCAGAACACAGCGCTGGTATCATGGACACGTCAACATAGTGCCCCACAGCCGTACGTCACGATGTCCTGAAATAAAATACTCTGGTTCCGTATGTCAGACAGCGTATTTATTTTTTTTATTTTAATTTTTTTTTTTTTTTTTTTTTTTTTTTTTTTTTTTTTTTTTTTTTTTTTTAGAAGTTGTTTGTAAAGCTAGTCAAGTACTAAAATGAATTAATAATTACTAATAAACCCTGATAAGGGATTAGTAAATTATTTGAAAATAAATAAATAAATAAACCATCACAGGCGTATTCACAAGGTACTGTACACGACGCGGCGTACACTGATTACTGACTGCTTTTACGGCAAACTTGAACGCTGCGGGGAGGGGAGGAGCAAAAATAAATCGCTTACTATTGTTTAAAAACGTCCTTGGGTCACATTTTGATTTCGTCCAGATCAGGGGTGGACAGACCGACCCATGGAGGGCCAGTGTGGGTGCAGGTTTTTGGGATGACCACTCAATCAGCCAATCACAAAGCTGGTTAGAGCCATGGGTGGAGACGTCTTTTAATTGCTGATAGAAAGGTCATCCCAAAAACCTGCACCCACACCGGCCCTCCATGGGTCGGTTTGTCCACCCCTGATCCGGACGGACTCATTCGGCGTAGTTGATACAAAACACGATTGCGCCATCATGCTTCCGCATCAGAACACATATCGTAGCGATACGTATGCTCCTAACCGGGAGAAGAAGAAGAAGAAGAAAAAACTTTAATCCAGCCATATCGAGCAAATGTACAGATTGTAGGAGGGTTCCTAGGTATAATCCTGTGTATTTGTACAGTGTGTGATGTAGTCTGGCGTACGGCATTTGCGCTCAAAACAAAACAAAAAACAAAATAGAAAAAACAAGCTCAAACAAGTCAAGACACTCAACACACGTCTCTGTAAACTATGCTTTAGTGCTTTGAAAATTTGCAAACGGTGCTGCTGAGATTCTCGGACTTGCTAATCCGAGCGCCCGAACCTGAAAACGTTATCCCGCAGTGCTCTGATGCAATAATCCGATTTTCTGTCGACCAAAAAAACCCAGAGTCACGCTCGCACTGGGTCGGGAAAGTTTTCGTGACGCCCCCTTTAACTTGGCAACTAGGTGTATGTTAATACACTGTGAATGAATGTTTCTGATTGTAAGCTGAGGTACAGGAAGAACATTTCCTTTTTCCTTTCGTTTTTCTCCTATTAACGCAATTCACTGACTTGTCCAGTGGATGGCGCAGTTGTACAGTTGTTCAGTATTTTGTTTGGTAAAACGCCCGAGCGAGCAAAGACCAACAGGATCGCACACTGCTAATAATAATGAGGACGGGATTGAATAAAAATCGCGACACGGCGTTGGGTTTTACGAAGCGCCAAGTAGGGATGCACCGATTTCCTTCCAAAATACGTTTTGTAGACGGAAATGAAACCTTTTTAAGATAAAACTGAGCAGTGTCTGGGGTCTGCGGGGTTACTCTGTTACTGTACGTCTCCATGACCTTGTGTTTGTTTTTATTTATTAACGCCGTGGATCTTCTTCCCGTTTAAACCCCGGCCTTTCAGTGTTGACGAGGGCAGGCATGACGTCCGGCGCGTAAATGTCGGATCGCGTCACGAGGCGTGCTTTTGGAGGATTCCAACGGTGTTTTTTTTTTTTTTTTTTTTTTTTTTTTCCGACGGTGTTTTGGCGTCCCACGAACCGCTTGGCGGAGTGTCTCCACGCACTACGGGCTTTCCCCTGGGTCTCTGCTAAACACTGAAGTAACATTGTGTATCGTCGTACAAGCGAAGGTTCTTTAAGGGTTCTTTGCTTCCTGAACGGCACTGACGTGACTCTTCGGATCGCGTAACTGTCCATGAGCGTCTGCGATTTTACACACACATCATGCTGTAGAGTTTCACTTCTTTCAGGTGCACAGCGGTTTAATGAACATTTTGGTCAAACTTGCGGCGCTTTACGGAATTTATTTTACACCCTGCAAACAAGACGAGCTGTTCGATTAGGACAAAAGTAATGGCACCCCGTTACTTAAAATTCCAGCAGCTTTAGTGTGTTTCTTGGGGCGCTCCAGTACTGGAACATTTCGTGAGGCGCTCATGCACCGTTTAGTCACCGTTTGGATGCTTTCGGCTCTCTGCGTGCTTTGGCTTTTTTTTAGATGTAGTTTTGTGGGCGGGGCTAAACGTGAAGCGACTCCGCCCTGACCATACCGCTTGACTGATTTTATCGCCGAAAGTCAGTCAGATCGATTTGAGCGTGAAAGTCAGTTCGGCAATAACGGAGGGAATTTTGTGTGTGTGTGTGTGTGTGTGTGTGTGTGTGTGTGTGTGTGTGTGTGTGTGTGTGTGTGTGTTAGGTTGGATCGATGTGTGATGCCCTCAGCCAGCTAAAATTCACCCCTTTCCTCCAGACTTTTGTCCCGATTTGTTTGGTAGGTGCAAAGTAAAACCATACAATTAATTGTATGATTCTGGTGGCGATTTCTTAAAGTTCCACAGATTAGATGATGATTTATTATTATTATTATTATTATTAGTTTTATTCCAGTCTGATAGCCAACAACAAGTGATTAAAGTTTCCAGATCAAATTTGGTGCATCCCTACGAAGTGTGTGTGTGTGTGTGTGTGTGTGTGAGAGAGATCCTCTTTAAAGTATTACATTTTAAATAAATCCACAAACAGAACTCGTCCCCCGCATCAAAAAAACAAAAGCCCTAAATCCAAGTGAATGTTTCCGTTTTTCTGTTTTCCTTCTTTCCTGTGGCGAACATTTCATCTTTACCGAACACGACATGCAATCAGCAAACCTTCATTTTTTCTTTTCTTTTCTTTTCTTTTTTTGTTTGTATTTAAAAAAGATGAAACAAAGCGACAGCGGTTGTACAAAAAGGTTTGAGTTATTTTTGTACCATGAATGCAGTTTTACAGTGTTTTTAACAGCGAGAATGTATGGGATGGGGGGGGGGGGGTTTGCGGGACACCGAGGAAGGAGTGAGGGATGAAGTCAGTATTCGTGTGTGTGTGTGTGTGTGTGTGTGTGTGTGTGTGGGGATGAGAGAGAGAGATTTCAGGCTGACCACCCGGAGCCTCTGGGTTCTCGTGCAAACACTAATTTCTTCTAAAAGACCTAAAACGCTATGATTTCAAAATATATATATATTTATAAATAAGATTTTTTTTTCCTTAAAGGTGTTTTTTTTTTGTTTTGTTTTTCCTTCCTTCCAAGACTAGGATGTTCTTTCATGCCTTGGTGTCACTGACAGGCCTCCGGAGTTTTCATTTCAACTCCGCGGGCTTCATTTTGTCGTCATGTAACAGACCCGTCTATTTTTCTACTCGCCGTGTGGCCGGCCGTGTGTGACGGAGCGGCGGTCAGCAGCGTCCACTGGTTTGCATGAGACTGAAACTGTTGCATGGACAAAATGCAATATATTCAACCAAATTTACTGATCCTTCTGGGTAATCGGGCAAGTTTGGGTTTGTTTCTTTCTCTTTTTCTTGTTTTTTGTTGTTTTTTGTTTTTTTGTTACGAGGCAGACCCGGGCGGTGTGACGATGCAATCTAGATGGAAGGAACATCTGGTTTTATGTTGGGTTTTTTTGTTGTTTTTTTTCCTTTTGCACCGTTTGAATAAACTTCTCATTGTATTTAAACGGTTTTGTGTTTGGGTTTGCTTTATTTCTTGTTAAAGATTTTTTTTGTCACATTCTTCCTGGTTCACCAATCAAATGCTTTGGTTCCATGTTATCCGAACACAAGCTTGGAGTCTGAATGTCTGTATACAGTTAGTCATGGTCGTGTTGCTGTAAGTCAGCAATATATACATGTTAGAATTTTAAAAAATTGAGATATGCATTTGCATATTCCTGGTAACTGTTAGAGCAGAGTTTTAGTACAGCAGTCCTTCGTCTTTCGCGGAGGTTGCGTTTCAAAACTTCCCACAAAAGATGAAAATCCGCGATACATGGACGCCACCCCCAAATAATTTTTTTAAATTAATAGCTTAAGCCCTAAATGATCCTCCGACACTCTTTAAACACTTTCCAGACACTATTAAACACACAAAGAAAACATTTGAGTATATAGCGAGGTGAATTTTGTGTTGAATTCGTAGAAATGTCACATTTATAGCGAGTCCTGTAATGTGCTGTATACTATACGAGCGTAGCCTGGACTTATATTTTCAGTACTGTAT
>JAQLOM010000019.1:769514-782934 GCA_030068315.1 Chrysichthys thysi
TTCTTTGTTTTAATCAAGTATCCACTTTTAAAGGCAGATTATGAGTTGGATAAACATGACACAATGAATTGTCATGATAATAATATGTCAGATCCTTATATTAGCCAATTAGCATGGATTAAGAAACAAAAAACTGCATAATGACTTCACGGTGGTACGGAAACACACTGGCTTATGTGCACAATGCATAACGTTTAATCCTACATGTGCAAAAGTGAACGAAAAGGTGAGCTTCAGAGTTCTCAGACTCTTTTTGTTTAGGTGTCGATGTAACCTACAGCTCAGCTCTATTTGTACTACTTAATTAATAAGATTCGAAAAATTTGTTCGCAGTTTGCATAAGTTAAAAAAGAGCTACTGATCCAATAAAATCCCCCAACGTGGAGATTTTTTACTCTGCGTATCTTGTTCGTCTGTGAAAGCGCCTTTGGGAACATCGTACATTTTGTTCATGGAAGCAGAATCCACGTTTCATCATAAAATAATCATGTTTGAGTCAGGCGCGTTTCCAGCCAGAGGGTTAATGTCCACAGAAATTCTCAAACGGCTCTTTATTTGTTCATTGACCTTCTGCAAATATCTTAGCTCAGTCTATAAGCAAGACCAGCTGACCAGAATGTGCTCGAAACATGCTTTGGGGGGGATAATTAACATTAACACACGTTTGTTATTTATCTTGTTGCCTTTTTTTTTTTTTTTTTGAAAAATAAGTTTAAATACCTTGTGAAGAAAGCTGTGAAGGAACAAACAGACAAATGAATTATTTACAGTTTCATCATGGGCCACACTTTTGTTTCCTAATCCAAATTAATACACATTATATATTGTAAATATACATAAAATCTGATATTAACACACATGACATACTATAAATATACATAAAGCCTGATATTAACACACATTACATACTATCCTATACATACATAGAGTGTAAAATGTGCCATGTATAGACACTGAGTATGACTGGTAACAGTCTTTAGTAACATAATTACTGTATATCAATTACCGAAATCCGCCAGTTTCACAAAGTGGTGTCTGTAGATTATGCTTTGTACGTGAAATCTGATAGCAAAATCATGTTCCATTGTGTTTCCATGTTCAGCTTAGGCCACTGATCAAATTATGGCCACTAATTCAGGCATGATGTGTTTTTACATTATTTTTTAAATAGGATTTGACCGCCTAACTTCATGTCACACACATAAAGGATGTGTACATCGCTATCTGTTCTTTTGTGGGTCCCTGTAGCCAAAGAATTCTCCATCTACACCAACCCTGACTCCACAAACGAAGCCGAGTTTTTTCCGTCTAGTTTTCTTTTCACAAAAACCTGCTTCTTTGCCACAACAACACCGAACACCCCCCCCCCCCCCCCGCTTAATTTGTATTTCATCAGAAGACAGTTGATCTTCACAAATGCCTTAAAAACCTGACCACCCACCCACACACTCGTACACAGACACCCACGGATACACCATATCCTTCTCACTTTATCTTGCAGTTCATACATAAGTGAAGCGTCCTTTTGAATAATGCAACGTTTCCCGATGAGAAACAGATAGAGAAGCGCCTTGTATCCATGCAGTCCTAAGTGATCTGCTCTCCGGGTTACTGTGCTATGGCAACTGTGTTGCACACGCTGCTAAACAAGCCATTACTTTGACTCGTAGGTCAAATTCTACGATCATGTAAAGACACGTCTCCTACCAGACAAATTCAGTTTGATCCTATTATCATTTCACGCACTTTGTTCACTCGTATTGTATTGAGAAAGTCCGCCACGTGTGTCCTCAGGGGTGTATTGCGGTGTGTTTTTGGTTTCTAAATGCATTCGTTACATTTTAAGGACATTGTTTGCACTTGCAGAAATATCACAGGATTGTTCTGTAGGCCGACATCTGTTCGTTATGGGGACATATGAGTACGTATTGAGGAATAATCAAAATCTGATGTTAATACAAACATGGGAGGTGTTTATTAATAGAACGGAACACTACAGACTATAACTCTATTGATACCAAGCCAAAATCTTTTCCCCCTTTGTGTGTGTGTGTGTGTGTGTGTGTGTGTGTGTGTGTAAGTTTTAACCTCACTCGTAACCTCATTTATCTAATCTAACCTAACAAGTGTAAATAATACTGCTTGGCGGAGTCAAAGACGGAGGTGTTGACATCCCCAGATATGATTAATGGCATATGAAAAAAGGACGTCTTGTCTGATAAGGAGACGTCCTCGAGAAAAGCATGTTGGAATTATTGTGTCGTTTATGACCGCTTCTGGAGCGGCTAATTTCACTGAGCTCTTTGTGATGTGGAGCGTTCAGAAATCCCACTCTCTACTCCTACTGACGCGTCACGTGCCGCTCGATGAATGAGGCCGAAGCATGACGCAGGCTCCATTGTGCCTTACAAAGCCCCACAGTTCGTGCTTTTTCCTGGAACGCCATTTTCTGCTAGTATTTTGACATCAGGGGCTGTTGGGCAAGACGTACAGAACCCAAAAGAGCGTTTAAACCATTTTTAATTGAGCAAAAATAGGTCAAAGGGCTGATTTAGCGAGAGCTCAAGTTTCCCCTCTGGCACATGGCCAAGCCTCTCAACTGCCCTACCTGTTTTCGCACCTTAGGCTCCTCTTGACATGATCGACATTCCAGCCTGACAAAAGGGCTCATGATGGAGAAAGAGCAAATGTGACCGATTGACAACAGTTGCATGTGTGTGTGTGTGTGTGTGTGTGATCGCTGGTATGTCCTGCATGCACTGCCGTGACCTTTGTTAAGGCACGACATGGATGGATATAGATACGACAAGAAGACCGGCATGCACACACACAAGGGTTCACGCGTTATCCCCGTCGTGCACACAAAGACGCCCGATCTCTCGTAAGCGGCGTACCAAACGCTTGTCCGCACGAGCAGACCTCAGATCCCGCGGCAGTGTGCAAGGCACTGAAGTGCTAAGACGTCCAACAGTGTGCACACACGCTGCGTGGTGCTGCCGGAATCTCAGCAGGCACTCGCATACCGGAGCCTCGTCCCGTGACCCGTAAGAAAGGGTGAAATATAGGTCACTAGAAGGTAAACATTAATATTAGACAGGTTTAAGACAAAGTCCAAATGTGACAGGTCTCAGCAGGGTTTGGGTAAATATCACCTCGGCGCTCGTGCAGTTGGCTAACGCTTATCCTGCATGTCGTACGTGCACAAACAAAAAGAGAGTCTTGTTTTCAGCACACGCTTTTGAACATGCAAAGAAGAGATTGCATTTCTTTGTGTTATCACTTAAATTTTTCTCTCTCTATATATATATATATATATATATATATATATATATTATAATACATGTATGTGTAATCTATATCACCAGGTTATATTTATATACCATGATTGCAAAACCTGCAAGACTTGAAACGAACTAAGTGTACGTATTTATCATGGTATCTGACTCCTCCTAGCTCAACTGTGGCATTAGCGTGCGCTATTTCTTTAGGCCTAGAGTACATTTGGCAGACAAAACCGCATCATCTTTTGGTCTAATACGTTAGCGTTATCTCTCTTGTTTTGGTCAGTGGGATAGATGAACCCCCTCAGGGTTTCACTTGCCCGACTACACTGGCTTGGAGAAGGAACACTGGTACATTCTCTACGCTTTGATACATAATACATGACGAGATCCACTGCGAGTTGGAAAGATGGGGAAATCCAGCTGTTTTGACACTTGACCTATAGCAAGAGATTTCCTCCACACCCCACCATGTCTTCAGCACATTCCCTTATTAAATCACCAGACCAGTGTGACTGGAGCTATTATGGGATGTGTGAAGGACTCTTCCTGTTGCGCAAAGAGAAGCCATAATAGATTTAACATGTCAGAAGTCAATTGCACGAGCACTAGGGCTTCTCTGGGTTCCCCATATGGAACGGGACATTTTCTCGTATGTCTGTTCTCTTAACGAATTTACGGCGCTTTTTTTTTTCTGGACAAAGTAGTGCTAAAGGTAAAAAGTGTTTGTTTGCAGCACGGCGTGGACATCCTTTTCCCTACTTCGTTTGACTGTTCACGTGGACGTTGAATGAAGCGTCGGGTCAGAGATCGGGTGATTGTGAACTGTCAACACTGCTGGTGTTCAGGGTCAGTCCCATTATGACTCATTGGTCTTTGTTGGGTGACTGGCAAAGCGGGGTTTGTAGCAGGAATGACATCATGTTTACAGGAATTGTTAAAGGTTTAGGTCACCTGAGTAGGACTGATGTTTGGTAAAATAATCATTTCATGGAATTATCTGGTGTGTGTCATAAACCCCCAGAGGAACGGGGTCAAGACAAGCTTCACGGTCTGAACCAGCTCTAGTGTAATGCGTTGCCATGCCATCTTGGATTTCCCCTCGTTATTGAAGGAGCATACAGAGATCAGCTCCGTTCAGTACAGTCACTTCCTCTCGAAGTTCCCAGTAAGAGCAGTCTTGCTCAGCACTGAAGCCTTGTTCCATTGGCCACCCACAACCGACCCTGGATCACGGCCAGCTACTTCCACATTCTATGCCTTTCTCAGTCAGTCAGTCAGTCTCTTTTTCTTATTCTCTTTTCTTCCTCCATGTACCCTTTGACCCATTCCCCACTTTCTTTCTGAGCCAAGGTCCATGTTTCCAAAGCCCTGCTGTAAACACGGTGCAAGGTTTTTGCCCTCTAAAAAGGCACACTGAAATACTGTGCACTCGCCAGATTCATTCCGTGTCTCAGTAGTGTTAAACGGTGGAGGTGTCTTGCTTAACAAATCATCGTTTGTAGTGTAGACATCGAATGGTGTGGTTTACGTACGATGAATAATGGATCTTATAAGCCATAAAATGTACCATAAACAAATAAAAGCATAGTCACAATCTGTATATGGACACGTTCCAAGTTTAAGACTCTCTAGTTGTCTTCTTTTTGCCTCTTTATACGCCTAATTTTCCTGGGGGTTTTTTTCCATATCACTCAGTATTGGTTTGTCTAATTCTGCTCCAGAGTTAGCTCCTAAGCACTACAAGTTTCGGTTCAGTTTTTCCCATAAAGCCAGGCCCATATTTGATGCTTGATGCTTGCTTCATCACATCTCCCACCCACTGCCCTGGAGTTTCCCAGGGGCCATGTTAATTCTAATCCTTGAGACCTTTATAGAACCTTCTGGCTTTCTCGTTGCATCCCTGCTTCCTTATACTTGGTTCTTTATTCCTGGCCTTGTCTTCGTACCCCTTTCCCATCCATATAATTCTCCTAAGCCCTTCCTGCAAGCCCTACCCCAGACCATGGTTCTGGGTGGGGTCGTTTCTCACAGGGACCAACCAGAAGTCTGATCCTGTGTCATTTGAGGCTTTGTGAGCAGATGAGGCTTAAGGGGGTCTTGCTCAAGGACCCAGTAGTGGCAGCTTGGTGGTGCAGGGATTTGAACTCACAACCTTCCAATCAGTAGTCCAATATCTCAACCCCCTGAGCTCCCCATTAGTTCTTTGGCTTCCTACACTATGCCTAGAAGGTTAGACATGTAGACAAGGGGCTTTTAAAGTCAGCCTTGGAGTTCGCCATAGCTTGAAGGTTTCCCTACCCTTAAGTCATCTGGGCCAACTAATTTGGGGCTTCTTATTTGGCCGATCCGTTGGACTACTGTGCAGAGGAAAGCTTTAAACTGTAAAAGGCGTCCCCTTTGCTATACAATTTCCAATGACCATCTTGTATTCCTGGCCATCCCAATACAGCCCCTAAAATACCTCTGCACACGTCTTACATCGGTGTATACACTATAGCTTCATTAAATCTATTAATCTAATTCATGGACGCAATATATCCTTGGAAAAAAAGCTTCTTGGTAGTTGGTATATTCCGAGTATAAACTGTATATACAGCGTCCCGTCAAGTGGACTTGGTGATCCAGGTTGGGTTTTTCGTTTAGTTCCAGCCCAGTCTCAATTAAGGTCCCTGATATCTGAGAGTAAAACATGATTAAGGATAATATCCATGTTGATTACGGAGAAGGTCATGACCCTTGCCATACTTTACAATCCTGGAGTAACACAGCTGTTCTATTCTAAGCGCAGGAGACGCTGGTTTTTCTTTCCGTCCCTAACACACCTCTCTCTGTCCGTTGAGTCGTGCACATGCTCGTTGTATGTAACAGTAGATGGAGTTATTAGTCAGACAGCGGCATGGCTGAACAGGTGTTTTCCAAATGGGCTTTGAGGGGCATGGTGGCAAAAATGGCCTCTGTTTGGCCCTTGGCCTCTGCTGAGCCATTTGTCAAGGGGAGGTGTGAAAAACCATTCCACTTTAAGCAGTATCTATTCGCTCATTACTCACTGATGGAGAGCGAAGGATTCTTCTCTCTGAAGCACACCTGACTCCACAGATCTGCGACACGCTCTAAAGCATGATTTTATCCGGGCCTCACAAACGAGCAATCTAGCCAAAACCCTGGCATTTTGGCAAAGTGTGCCATGTGTGAGATATTTATCAAGCAGTGTGATTTGAGTAGGTCACCAGTTCAAAAATATAAACGAGCTTATTGCCTTTCAGACGATAGAAGATATATATAGATGAAGTCAAACCTCCAGTGCGGTATTATTTAACATATAATAGTCACTTATTTATTAAGGCTGTGAGAATAAAGCCTGAAAGCAGGTTTCCTGTGTTGCTTTGAGAATCAGATTGCACTTTGGACTGACAGATCTATCATGTCGGAATATTACTCAAGAATTTCAAGCAAAGATAATACCTCTGAATACTTTAAGGATACTTTAGGACGATTTACTCTACATACCAGATGTGAGTGATCCTTTGAGGTCGCCCCGGAGCATCGTTCAGATTTTTTACACATTGCTCATGTGTTATACGTGTTTGTCCGCAGCCGTCCAGCGAGGACGCATGTCCAGCTCTCAGACCAGTCCGGGCCAGTACCTGCCCAATGGGAACGACCCGTACAATGGGCAACCATATCTATCGGGCTTCATCTCTCTGCTCCTGCGGGCAGAGCCATACCCCACGTCGCGCTACGGCGCTCAGTGCATGCAGTCAAACAACCTGATGGGCATCGAGAACATTTGCGAGCTGGCAGCACGTCTTCTTTTCAGCGCCGTAGAGTGGGCCAAGAATATCCCATTCTTTCCAGACCTTCAGCTCATGGATCAGGTAAAGCCACTAGAGACCAGTGAAGCCTTGTGATAAAATAAATAACTGGCTGATTAAATTGATACAAAAAGCATTATAGCTTCACAGTACATTCAAGGATGTGCCTGATTTAATATTGCTACTTCTTTTGGTTTTGGAGGAAATGTACCAGTCATGTACAAGGAAACTGGAAATCAAGACAAATGTGATCATGCTTTTATGGGTGCACTTTCTGCGCTAGGCAAAGATAGATAACAATTGCATGAGCAAAATTTTATCTATCTGTCTATTTATTTATTTATTTTTGTGATTCCTCCAGTAAAATCGTCCGGCCGAGATCAAAGTTTGTATGTGCGAAGCAAGCTTAGATATGCGACGGAGCACATGTTGGTCGTTCTCTGACTCATCAGTGCTCTGACCCTTACCGCTGATTGATCTTCATTACGACATCGTTGGCTCCTAGGTGGCGTTGTTGCGCATGTCGTGGAGTGAGCTGTTTGTGCTGAACGCAGCGCAGTGTTCCATGCCCCTGCACGTGGCACCACTGCTGGCCGCCGCCGGTCTGCACGCCTCCCCGATGTCAGCCGAGCGCGTGGTGGCCTTCATGGACCATATCCGTGTGTTCCAGGAGCAGGTGGAGAAGCTGAAGGCCCTGCAGGTGGACACAGCAGAGTATTCCTGCCTCAAATCCATTGTGCTCTTTACTTCAGGTAGGAAGCATCCACAGGATAAGCTGACTGGTTTTCGCCTAATGTCCTCTGTGTTCTGTAATCATAGGTCATCGTAAACATCACACGAGGAACGACGCATGGATTTCACGAGTTGAAGCTTTTTTATACGCTGCCAGTCAAAACTTCCGGAACGCGCGGAGGTTTTACGTGAAATAAATCAAACAAGTGTCGCGTCACACCTTTAAAGGGTCATTCCCCGAGAAAGCGTTCAATACTTGCTGTTTTTGAAATACGATAGGTCAGTCCAAGTCGCATATGCATGCTGCACGTGAAAATGTTCTTCTACCCCCATTGCCTGGGTTCGCCGTAGAAAGAACATAGACGGAAAAACGAGCGAATCAGAAAAAGCCCTTCGAACTGACGCCACTTCGAAAATTAGTAGTCATGGCCTCACCCACCTCGGCTTGCGACAGCCCACGGGGAGAGATTTTTGATTTTGTGGCGAGGAGAGAGCAGAGCCCGTCTCGGCAGGTAGAAGCTAATTACTGAGAGTAGAAGAGCTAACAGCAATGACCCCCTGGAGGAAGCGTCCCAGTGCTGTTGGCCAATCAGAGGCCATACGTTTGCATGTCCTGAATATTCATGAGTAAGAGCCGAAATCCTGTCGTTCTCCCCTCACCTACTCCTCCACCAAACTAGAACAGCGTGAAACAGGAGCACCAGAGCATTTTTTCACCAAAACCGACTCAAAGGGGCGTTCGTTCATTCATACTAGAGACCACTGCAAAATTAATGACAAAACAACGCACTGACCCCTTTAAGGCTTTGTATTTATTGACCCGTTCATTATGCACTGTCAGACTCTATGAAGACTTTGAGAGCACAAGTATATATCTGGTGAAAAAAAAATTCAAAGTGCGAGCATTTCTCAGTTCAAGACGACCAGTTTCTGCTTCTACAACTTTGAACCCATGTCTTGAAGTTTAACCATAAATGATAAAATGGCGTGTTCTAAAACTTTTGACTGGCAGGGTGTATGAACGTATTAGGAGCTAAATTTCGTATTTCATTCGCACCATGGACTAAACGTGACAAAAGTAATAAGGACATGAAGTAAGTATGGGTCAAAATGTTGTTTCACACTGTCGGGGTGTGTACAGGACTGCTTTCTCAATCTCAATCCCACTCCCACCAAAGGAATCTTGTAGGAATTCTGACCAATCCCACACTCTCCCATGCTTATTTTTGCTTTCTTTGTATCCAGCCACAGAACGAACCTAGGGATCTCCCTAGTTGATTTCAAGGAAATATAAACAAATCCCGTAAAGTCATTTCAGTGATAAATGCGCTGACCCGTTCGCCGCGTCCAACAGGCCCCAACGTTATTCTTGCAACCTCACAACGAAAGTAAATCCCTCCATTCTTGTGGTTTTGTTCTGGGGTCTCGTGGGAACCCAATCCCATCCACACCTCTAGCACAGAGTGACACGTTTTATCACCTGCAGCCGATTAGTAACACGACCCAACCTTAAAAGATAACGCTATGTTCAGCATCTTTTTTAGTAAATAAGCTAGTGTTTCTTTCCTTTTCTTTTTTTCATCTTGGAACAAAGGGGGGAAAAAATTCCAAGTTCTTAGCTGTTGTTTTTTGGGCCTAGTTGATAGGATCTGGTGTTATGATGCATGGGGTTTAACTGTAATTTAGCAAGAAATAAAAATAAAGAGCCGCAAACAGTTCCCTCGGTTGCACTTGAACATGGGGGATCTGGAGGGAATAAAAAAAATAAAAATAAGGCAGCTGCTCGAACACACCTAATGCAACACAGAAAGGGGATGCTAATTAGTTGAAGAATCAAATGTCAAGCGTTAAAGTTAGACAAGTAGGTCGGCTGGAGCGAACGTAGCCCTGGCAATCTTTGGAATTTGACAACCCTGCCGTAAAAGCACGCCGGCGCAGAAATAAATCGCGCGGTTTATTTTTCAGCGGTTGGAAAAACATATGGAGTTGCTTGGAACACTATCCAAGCGTCATGTCCCGCAAACTCGGTTAATGGGGGGGCTGTGGGTACAATGCGATAGGTCACAAGTGACGCTCCGCACACGTGTCCGGAACCCCCGGAGAGTTCTGCGCACCTATTTTTATTCATTTTCCAGCAACCCCAGAAACACGTTCCCAGTCCTAATATATGACCCTGACACTCTCAAATGGCTCCCTTGTTTCTTCAAGCTTACATCTATTATTGAAACCAGCCGGGCAATCTCTTGCCCCTCCCCCTTTCTCCCACCAGCGTGCATGAATTATGTATGCCGAGTTACAGTGAGAGGGTTCGAGGCAGTCTGACCTACATAACTCGCCTCCTCCTCCTCCTCCTCCTTTTTTCCCAGAGGGGTTTGCACCCCGTCCATATCGCCCCCAATCTCCCAACTGGAGGCGAATGCCGTTGGTGCTTCATCTTTTTGCCTGGATTCGCAGCAGTAGGGGGCTTCCCCATGCGTCCTCTCACTGTGAGGCACAAAGGGAGCGCGCCCGTACCTTCTGCCGTATAGGCAACCTCATGGGAAAGTGCGCGCAGGCACGCAAGTCTCGTCAGCGCTGAGATTATTCCCTAGACCGATGCATCACTCAGTCCCCTCCAAGCACTGGGTACAGTGACTGATGATGTCTTTATATGCCCTAACGTGACAAGGTCAGATGTGACAGTTGTGCCCCTCCGTGTAGCAAGGAAGGGGGTGGGGGACTTTTTTTTTAACCCCCGCAGAAATATGAAGCAGCTACCCTTTTGTTCCTCTAAACCAAAACACAGCATGATAACTTATTAGTAACGTGTAAGCCGACTGCCAGGAGGAAAATGAGGCGCAAGTCATTTTTCACTCTTTGCTCTCGTAAGAAACCAAAACAGACGAATCCTAGACTTGTTCCTGTCTCGATGAGGGACAGCATTGTCCATTTCAAACGCCGAGAGGTCCGAGAGAAAGAAGGAAAGAAAGAAAGAGAAAGAAAGAAATTCGAACCTTAGCTATCTTTAGCGTCATTGGGGCATTTTAATTGCGCATTGGTGTTTTAAAAGTCTTTATTCATTTGCACAAAGTATAATTTACATGGTGCAGTAGGATTTATCCTCCGCTTAATAAGCCTAATGCAGCGGCGCTTTAGTCCTTTAGTCTATCCATCTGCCTCGCTTCTTCTCCTCTTCCCTTTCATTCCACGCTCAACAGCATGGTGTTCCTCACCCTGGAGCGAACGAACCGAGTCGAATCTCTGTCCTAAGTGTGTTTTGTGTCCCTGCACAACCGCTACACATGATTTCTCATTAATAACCCGGTTTTGTTTGTTTCCTTTCTTTTTAGGAGTTAACAGTGAAACATAATGTGTGAAATTATTGAGACTTCATCTCCTATTAAACACTACTGTATCTACATGAGCAGCGTCCATCTGTGATATCGGGGCAACACACAATCGCTAACGTCCCGCAGGAATAAGTCAAACGCCGCACCAGGTGGAAGATCAGCACCTGAACCGCTGAACACCTCGCTAAATCGATCTCATGTGTTTCAGGGAGCAATGTTTGATATCCCAGGGTGTTGAGTTTACACCAACCACCATCTCTTTGCTTCTTGCAGATGCCATGGGCCTATCAGACGTGGCCCACGTGGAAAGCATCCAGGAGAAGTCTCAGTGTGCGCTGGAGGAGTACGTAAGGAATCAGTACCCCAATCAGCCCAACCGTTTCGGGCGTCTGTTGCTGCGCCTTCCGTCGCTGCGCATCGTGTCGTCACCGGTGATCGAACAGCTCTTCTTCGTGCGCCTGGTGGGCAAGACACCCATCGAGACACTACTCAGGGACATGCTGCTGTCTGGCTCCAGCTACAACTGGCCCTACATGCCTGTTCAGAGAGACCGACCCCTCTCGCTCCACTACAACGAGAACGGGCCTTGACCCCCGTCCGGATCCGCTAAAGCCACACCACGTAGGACCCATCAGCACCTAATTCGCCATCCTGCGGTTCGGGATCGGGACTCTTGAGGCATTCTCGTGCCAAGGTTTCTTCTGCAGTTGCTCGACAGTGTTTACGGTCATCAGGACATGAGTGCTTGACTGCATCACCTTGACTGAAAAGGGCAAAGTCCATTCCAGTCCACTGATTTTCAAACAAGCCAGAAGCCATTAAAGCTGATACCAAAGTGGGTGTCTTTTTGTTGTTGTTGTTGTTGTTGTTGTTGGGGTTTTTTTTTGTACCTGGACATTTTGAGAAACAAGATTACAGTCGGGACTTTAAGAGGGCTTTAAGGGAAACCGTTTGAAATGTTTTAAGTGGGGAAAGAAAACAGGCCAGTAAGACTCGGAATCTGCTGAAGCCACTGCCAAACCATAGACGGCACGTGAACTGGATGAGTCAGTGAAAAATACAAACGAACGAACGAAGAAAAAAAAAAAAACTCGATTGTGGTTCATCTCGATGTCATTTTGAGTCTCTGAAGGAGTTTCAAAGATGTGAAAGAGGCACTTCATATTTGCAACCAGCCAGGCACCCTCCCTTTTTCTCTATGCTCTTTTCAGCTACCACCAAAAATTCAGCACAACTAGATAGACTCTCTATAGTTGCCATGTAAGGTCAGTTATATAGTGCTTTAATTCTTTCATCAAGGAAAACCGTATATCAAGGAAAATCAGGACCTCAGTGTATAGTTAGCTCTTGGGGACCGGGAGTCATGCTGTATGTAGCAGCGGATATGGACGATTTCGTTATTCTTCTAGCAGTATGTTTCAGTATGTCACAGTTTTAACATGGCACTACAGCTTTCAAAGGCAACGTTTGGATTTATAAACCACGGGGTCGAGGAAAGCATCACCTGTTATATTAGTTCACAGAATATTTCTATAAGAGGTTTTTTTTTCTCCTGTATTCTAGGTTTGACAAAACGTGAATCCTTGAAATAAAATTTGTCGTTCACAAAGTTTCTGTTTGTTTCCTTGTGATTTGTATGGTCGAAGATGAAATGCTGACGCGTAAAAAGAATATATATAGTCCAGTGTGAATATAGTTCAGTATTCAAAGTGTGAGCTATTTCTTTTGTAGAAAATTCATTGTGGAAAATGTGTTCGAAGTAAATGTAACTATGTAAGCTATACAGGCCACACAGTTCTATCAAAGAGTGCTTGCTGTTGCTACGTCTGGAGTCATTTATCAACTTGGATATGAACAAATTTATTTGTGAATTATTCACAATATATATATACAGTGGCACCTTGACTTATGAGCGACCCAGGTCACGACATTTCCAAGATGTGGTTGATGTCAGGCTATTTTTTTGCTTTGGGATACGACAGTTTTTTGGGATACAACATTGGCGATTTCATCACGTTTCGTGCGGCCCGCCATGTCCTGGTCCTCCTCATGCCAACCGACAGATCACATATTGAGTTCGCTGAGTAAGCCTCACCGCAGCATTTCTCGCTTTGTTTTGTGTTCTTTGTGCCGTTTTGGAACTTTATTTGTCCTGTACCCTGTATGTTCATCACGGGTCCGAAGAGAGTGAGGAGCAAGGCTGGGGCTGAGAAGAAGAAGAGGCCACTTACCTTAGATATAAAGCGGGAAATCAGTGAAAAAC
>JAQLOM010000019.1:795997-806762 GCA_030068315.1 Chrysichthys thysi
TGTGTGTGTGTGTGTGTGTGTGTGTGTGTGTGTGTGTGTGTGTGTGTGTGTGTGTGTGTGTGTGTGTGAACATTTGTGTGTGTTTGGAATGAGAGAATATATTCCTTGGTGTATGTGTATTTGTACTGTGCTTTCGTATTTATGTTCTGGGTGCTTTTGGGCATGTGTGTGTGTGTGTGTGTGTGTGTGTGTGTGTGTGTGTGTGTGTGTGTGTGTATTTGACACACGCATACATCAGGCTACTATTGAGTGTATGCCAAAGAAGGAACAGCTATGTTCGACCTTCAAAGCTGCAGATGAGTCTTTGTTTCTGCAGACGTGTGAGAATGAGCGGGTAAGTGTGTGTACGTGTGTGTGTGCAGTGTTTTGTGAGTGTGTATTACGTGCCTTTGTGTTACTCTCAGGATTGGCTGCCCTTGTTTCAAGCTCCCAGGGAGATCTGTGACCGATGTTCAAGTTGAGAGTTCATAGCCAGTTCAGAGGGAGGTTCAAGCTCCGGTCAACACTCTGCACCGCTACTAGCGCTCTCTCTCTGTGTTTTTCTCTCTCTCGCTGTCTTTCTCTTCCTTTTTTCCCCCCTCATGTTGGGCAAAAACATATTTTTGACTGCAGAAGGTCTAAAAACACTTTCCTTTTGCGTTAGACGTTTTGAGCTGCACTGGCATATTAGGTGGTTACATCAGTCATGAGGATGGCGGTGTGTGTGTATACGCACACACACACACGCAGTGCACGACCCTCACTGTTTAATTCAATTCCTGTTTTTTCCCCTACTTTATAGTAAACTGTGTGCGGACACAATAGAGCGAACGATTCAATTCAGAGTAATCCAAACAAACACATTCTTCTTCATATCAACAATTCTGTATCATACGGATGTCTCTCTCTCTCTCTCTCTCTCTCTCTCTCTCTCTCTCTCACTCACACACACTCACACACACACACACACACACACACACACACACACACACACACACACACACAAAGCTGTTATATTTTAGACCCAGACCAAAATGCTGACCAGCTTTTAAACACAGAGTGTCATGAAACGAAACCTCAGATTATGCAACATAATGCGTTTTATACAACTGCACAGCTGGATTCGCAAATGGGATTGGTCAGAAAGTGTTTAATTTATTCTAACAGAAGTTCAGACCATAGTACAGCTGCAAATCCAGTTTATAATAACGCTCTCATTCTAATAGGTTATTTGTTCTTAAGTAATACATAGATGTAAGGAGACATTTGGAAGGAGTCTCCAGTGTCAGCACCTTGTAACAGTCAGACCTAACCTTGCATCGTTGTTTTCAGTCTTCAGAACATTTTTTTGTCATTATAATATCACCAAAGAGAGGGAAAAGAGAACGTTGTGAAGAAAGAAATGTTTGTAGCTGCTATAACAATTGAGAACAGGAACTAAGGCTACGTTCACATTACAAGTCTTATTGATCAATTCAGATCGGATTTACCCATCTTGGTTCACATTTATAATTATAAGTGAGCTGGATCTAACTGTAATGTGAACGTGTCACGTATGGGCAAGTACCCATCCGTTAATATGAAAGTGACTCGCGTGTGATTTGAAAAGATCGGATTTATGCGTCCACAGCACAGCCCTGATGAGATCAGGTCTGTGTCGCATTAAGGCAAAAAAATCAGATTTGAGTTACTTCAGCCTGGTAATGTGAACACAACCTAATTTGTTTTAACATAACATTGAATGTGACTATAAAAGGATAAAGAATATGACAAGTCATTCTTTAAGAAAAGGCAAAGTGAAATTATTGGCAAATTGCTGGAATATAATTCGATTCAGTTCGATTCAATTTTATTTGTATAGCGCTTTTGACAACAGACATTGTCGCAAAGCAGTTTTACAATATATAATGTCCAATTAAAGGCTTATTAATCAATAAACATATCTACAAGTGCATATATCTAAATTTACTCCCTATCCCTAATGAGCAGCCCGTGGCGACGGGGGCAAGGAAAAACTCCCTGAGATGACAAGAGGAAGAAACCTTGAGAGGCACCAGACTCACAGGGAACCCATCCTCATTTGGGTGACACCAGATCGTGCCATTGTAACAACCCACATCTACATCCCATGTGTTATGTGGTCAGAAAGTTCAGTTGTGTAGCACCAGTTTCACTGCAGTTTAAGGATACAGTAGTCTGTTCAGTTTCAACTATCACCAACGGAGCGTCGAGCGCAAGACAATCCACGGCAATCCAACCTTTGGGCCACTGCAGCAGGTCCGCCCATCCCAGCAGCAGGCCAGCGCCGTCCCCACAGCTCCCGGATGTACACCGAGACACGTCACATGGGCCATCCCCAACAGTAGCGAGTGCACCCCTGATGACAACTCCAACCAGAAGCAGGACGACATTTGTGTGTGTGTGTGTGTGTGTGTGTGTGTATGTAATATATATATATATGTATGTATATATATATATAATTATTTATTTATTTATTTATTATATGAGGAATAAAACACTTCAGGAGGTGTTGTTGTTGAAAAATAGTCATCTGATGGAAGCAGTAACTCTGCGTGATTACAGTCAACACTGATGATTAACTCCCTGTACGATCACACCCCGCTGTATCATTCCATATTTTGTAGGCTTTTGTGTAGGTTACATTTCTTTTTCTTTTCATCCAACACTTGATTTGCTGCCTTTTATTATAATAAGTTGAGAAGTGGCTGCTCCATAAGTACAACTAGAATCGGAATAAGTGCTGATGGCAATGAATCACCATCTCAATCATCATCCTCATTTCAAACCTTAAAATGTGGAGCCCTTGGACCTATTTACTCAAACTCTTGATGCAAAATGGGGAATGAATCAAACAAATGTGACGTTTCATGACGCACAGTGAAGCTAGGCTGAAAAATCTTGAAGAATCTTGTGAAATGTTTTGCAAAATGTCCTACAGCAGTTTACAGTTTACCTCACGTCTATTTTTATTTCAGTACGCACCTTTAGGTAAGGTTATAATGTTTTGCACTGAGGTTGAACAAACTGTCTAATCCAGCATCTTGTGACCTCCACTACAAGACGAACAGAAATCACATTGTTTAGAAGAAATTTAAAAGGATCTTTGAATGAAGTGCCTTTATTTGCACGGTTTTTCTGACTTAATATGATTCATATTCTTTTATGATCCGTTTATGAGTCATATTCCTTAAGCATTTAAAGCCTCAAGTGCAGCGCAGACAGAATTGCCCTTAAGGCAACACTTGCATGATGAAAAGGGAGCTGGTTCGATCACGACGGCGATGTCGCTGCTGCGTTTTCATTCGTGGAAAGCGCCCGCCCCGGCTTGCAAGTAATACATAATAGTGCAAAATGTTAACACTGAAAGATTAACCCGTGGCTGATTGCTGTGCACCTGACCCATCTTATTTGAATAAGACATTGCAGACTTAGCGCTTTGCCCCGGATGCCGGCGTGCATATTGCTGAATTTCGTTTTGCATGATGGATCGAAGCTGTTCTTTATGCTCGGGATCCGACCTTTGTCAACCTCCCGTGAATTAGCTAGAAGCATATCAGCTGCGCCGGCCCTTTTCTCCGCCGTCCTATTAGCTGAATGAAGCAAAGCGAGGGTCACCTTTAAGCAACCTTATCATGTAATTGGGTTCAAGGTTAAGTGATCCGGGAGCAGAGAGGTGCAGGGTTAAGGTCGGGGTGACGCGGGAAGGGGCAGCATTTAATCACAGAATGGGGGGAAGAAATCAAGGTCTGGGCTTGGGCGAAAGAAATCAAGGGCACAGTCGGGGGTCAAGGGGCCGTTGCTGGGCAACTCGCACCCCGGCCAACGTCTGTGACACTTTTAACCCTGACTCTAATCAATAAAGGCAGCGAGGTGGCTAGTATTCATCTTCTAGATTGGGAGAATTAAGACAGGGCTTCCCCAGGCAGTCTCCCGGTTTCGCTTGAGACATCTAATTGAAACGCGTGTAGGGAAAAAGGATGGTAAGTGGAACGTGACCCTGACAGCTTTTCACTACAGTGACTCCGCCACATTAGGTGAGATGAATGAGTAAGGCCGGCTTGAGTTCACTCGCAGTGAACTGCACACGACTCCATGGCCAAGGGCAAGGAAATGGCCCGGAGTGTCGTACCAGGGAACGATCATCGCATCACGAGCATCTGCTTTGTATAATTCTATCCTTCCCTCAGTGTACATGTACATCCATCTGCTGTGCTTCCTTTTACTTACCATAAATATCCACCCTGAACCCAGATGCATGTTACAACTTGTTTTTATAATATTTTCATCTTATTTCATGAAAAGAACTACCTGCAGGTAGCAGGGCAGTGGGTTTAATCCTTCGTTTTGCATCAAACATAAACCCCCAGCAATGCAGCAGATCTTTTAGTCTCTCACCTCCAGCTCATCTCAACTCCTCATCTGTACACGCTACTCAAACAGCTCAGCAGGCAAAGCTCCAACATTCATGCTAATATTGCACTCAATATCAACACATTTTTCATCTCGTAGATGGCTAAACTAGCCTAGCCACATTTGTGCTAGCCGACTTTGATCCCAGCTAGCACCAATGTTGCTACTGTTGTTTGTTGGATTTTTCATTAATGCGACGTGGGAAAAGAAGCTCTTGCGTGTTAATTTAGGAGCCAACAGCAAAAGACGCCCATTATGACTTATATTGCCCCCCCCTCTCGCCCTAGAATAAATGCCAGCACCAGGATCACACATCACAAATATTTCAATATAAACACGTTTACCAGTTTCCATGGTGGGTTATTTTTACTATCCGGTGGACACCCACAGAACTGGGGCACACTAATTTGACGATAAATCAGTTTAAACGAGCTAAAATCAAGCACTTAACAGGGACGAACCTCCTACTGGGAGAGTACAATCAGTGGATGCGTAAGATTATAAATACTGCATGAACTACTGAAAGTGTCCATTCAATTTAATTACCCGAGCAGCATGCCGTCAAAAACCTTCTCTCTCCTGACCTTCAAGATGTGGCACATTAATAATCTGCCCACTGTTTTACGGCTCATTTGACTCGTGGTGTTCTTGCTTCGCAGGAAAAGTGTTGCTGGAATTATTGGAGGACGAAAAAAAAAGAAGAAAAGGCTCTTTTTAGTCTTGTTTGTGAAGCCCTTGCAGATGCATTTTCTGGTCAATTTTCAACAGGGCTTCATCAGGATGTCCGATCAGTGATTAAACCTCATTAATGGTGACATCTGGTTCATCTTCCAGCCTTTTTTCTCCCCACGATTCTCCCACGATGACGCAATCTGCTGGGACCGCTGTGTACCACATGCCACGTCCTTTGCTTCGGCTATTCGTCCGTTCCATAACCAGAACTACAGATTTTGGAAATAGTGAAGGTGCCGTTCAGTGCTAAACTGAATCGATGCCCTGCGTTTAGGGCTATTTGAGTTTCTTCTTAAAGAAGGCGACGTCAGATGGACCCATACACTAGAGACACATTGCACTTTGGATTCGCTTAGAATTGCATTTAATGTTGTGGAAGGTCCAGAAAACAAGTTAGATCCTGTTCTCACTGGTGTTTTAGCAGCTAGAAATGACCGTTCCCTCACCAGCATCACTTATTATTATTTTAATAATAATAATAATAATAATAACAATAATGTACAAAAATGCAGTGTCATGTTTCAAAGGATCTTCATTTTTTAATTATTAGACTTGGATAATGGAACATGTCCACCGTACAAGTTTCTGCAAATATATAAACCACAAGTATGCACATAAACATATGCTAAGTACCGTTTTTCAAATTAATCATGAATAATCATATTTTAATCTGACTGAATGATTTATTGGTTAAAGGTGCTTCACACTCTAAGCAAAGGAATTAACAACACATTGTAATTTTGTTATTTTAAAAATAAACACCTCTGAATAGGCCCTAAAAACACTCAAGGCATGTTTCACCAAGGCTTTATCTAGCACTAAAGTCTTATTTTTTTTTTTTTTTTGTGAAGCAAACTGAAGAATCGTCACGTTGAGTGCTGGATTCATCCCAAACTAACCATGACCTGTGTCTGTAATGAATAATAACCACTTTTTAGCGCCTGACCCCAAACGTTTTATTCCTCTTAGTTTATTGGCTGCCGTGTCTGACCCGAAAACTGACCCCGGCCTTAAATACGTTTCGGCGGAGCCGACAGATTTATTCTACAATAAATCAGTGTTGCAAATGACTCCTGCTAAGGGAAGGTCGGTGTCAAGGAATAAGAAATCAAATTATATGAACATAATGAGTTGGTACTAGGGGTGCCGTAGTGTATGCAACCTGTATTATATTTCTCTGTGAGCCTTGAGAATGCCAATATGACCAACAGTACAGGGTTCGAAAGTAAATGGGGTCATTTTAAGGTAGGTTTGCCAGTATATACACGTCATCCCTATGACTACAGCTTACTAGAATATCTAGAATATAGTCCCAGATTTTTTAAACCGCTAAAAGTTTACACGCGGAGTACACAAAGGATGTTAGACGTCCTGTTTTAGCTTGTGCTGTTTAATAGGCAAGTTCACTTGAAAGGCAGGACGGAGTGCGGTTAATTTGATTTTATATAAAACCTCAACCAATGGGGCAGCTTTTCCATGACCTATGAACCTGAAGCTTTCCAGTTGGCTGGTTGGGGAAGCCACCTTCACTTGACCCCTCAACCTTGGTATGGTAACTCAGCAGTCATGTGACAGAACAGAGGCCACACCAAATGCTTTCAAGGCCAATGCTTAATCATGACTGCGTTCCTTCATGACCTTTATACCTTCATATACTGCTTCATTTGGAGCAATAATCCGCATGGGTTCATATGGGTGAAAAAGAAACAACTTAACAAGGCGATACTTAAAGATCAAGCTGTAAAAATTAGAAACGGACGCTGCGGTGTGATCAGATGCCGTTCGAGTTTTTCTGAAATGGTTTAAGCTGGGGAGGAAATCCGCCTTCGCTTACAGCTGGACGGATTAAAGGAGATTCTCGTCCCATGGCTGACCTTCAAAGCCAGGCCAGATGTCCTGCGCTGCTCGAGACAAAACCTTCAGGTGACACTTCTTAACTCGAAGGCCTCTGATTACCTCATCAAAAGAAAGAACATTTGGAACGGTTCCTAATGACACGTTTTGATACCAAAGAAATAAAATGCGACAGGGTGTGCTATGGTTATGGGAAAATAATTCGTGACAGCTTACTGAGAAACCCTGAAAGTACAGCTACAAAGTACGGCCACTGGAGACGTTATTCGAATGAGTTCCTTCTTTTAAACCTTGCAGCTGGAACTTCTGTCAGAGCTGCTGTTGTAGAAAACGAATCAACACCTTCAGACCAATCAGAATCGATTTATTCAACAGCGCTGTGTCGTAAGGACGCTTCACAGAATCGTTTTAGAAATCGGAGCTGGAAAGGTAAAATGCAGCAAGCAAAACGTTTTGTGAGAGTCCACCTCGCTCCAGAACATTCCTAAGAGGTCTCTAAATCGACACATTGCACAGCAGAGGCCAGGCCACCCAAATGGAACCCTACTGAGCAGTGGAACCACATGAGGAGCTGGAGGGATTAGGTGCTATTCAGGGTTAGATTTAGAAGTTGGCTGGTTTTTGTAGTTCCCAGGCATGTATTAGGTTCCACAGAGAAACCAAAGAACAAATATGAACGTGCAAGACTATGTAAAAGTGTCTGAGAATAGATGGCACGCTTTCATTGAACCCTTCATTCAGGAAAGTCCAGTTTAACAAGATTACTTTCAGATTTTTCGGAAAACGAGCCTTCTCTTTCACATAATGCATGTAATACAACCCGGAGGAGTCCGGTGGATACAGTAGTTATTGATGTTTTTCTTTTACGCTTTCACTCATCTCTAAGTGTTCTTCCAATTCCCCACCATTTGTGCCGGAGCCACTTTGTAACATCCCTTCATTATCCACTCCTCTCTCCCTCCTTTTCTCTCTCTCTCACTATCTCTCAGTGGAAGGCTGTCAGAGGTTTTTTTAAGGAGCCGGTGAGCTGTGAAATCGCACAAATTGCTACTGCTTTATGTCTGGCTTGGCGAATGAGGGAGGGGAAGACAAAACGGCAGAGAAGAGAGGGGAGATTTTCTGCTCCAACACTTTTGAACTGTTCGTACCTCCACCAGTACTCCAATCACCCACAAACACGTCCACATGAACACACACAGCTGCAACATGCCATGCCTGCCCTCCTCCTTCCCTCTTGGGCTACGCTCAACGGACAAGACCCCCCCCCCCCAGCACACACATTGTCACACACCCTTGTTCCCATTCCACAACACCTTCCCACTTTGCTTTACAATTCAGGTCACTTCACTGAACAACTTGGCAAAGTAGCCTCAAGAGGGACGAAGCCCTCACAATGCAGCTGATAAAGGGATCAGATCCATGAGTGTCACTTGGAAGTGTGTGTGCGTGTGTATACGTGTACACACCAGTCTCACAGCCATGCATATTATTTATTCTAATAGGAGATGATTTTATCATAGCACAGAATTAAAACTTTTTTGCTCTCATGCGGAACACTCAACAGGTCAAGGTTTGATTCTTGTATCAGACTTGGTGCAGCTTTGAGTTCTTTTATCCCTTTACGTTCTTTCATTCAGGTCAGGGAAGAGAAATGGAAATGTAGCTTAAATCAAACGTCTGTCACGTCGTAAATTCATGCCATGTACATGGGCATAGGAACAGCAAGTGTTCCTAAACCCTTTTGTGCTCACCTGTCAGATAGCTCCCTCTAAAGGACAAATACTAACGTTGCAACAACAACAAAAACCCACCAGAATGTGGTGTTTATTCATAGACTAAAACATATAACATGAAAGTACAGTATAACCTTGTCAAAACAGCCTAGAGGGATCCCAAAGTATCTGGGTGAGAGACTGGATTAGGTAGGTATGGGTGACCTGATGACAAAAATATCATATGAGACTTGAAGGCACTTCTTCTATGATGTGCATCACTAAACAGGTTTGTAGACAAACTTCTAGCAGCAAAGTAGTGTTACAGTAAAAAAAAAACAAACAAACAAAAAAAAACAAATAGAGTGACATTTATAATTTTGAATATCTACAAAAAAATAAACATCCTAAAAATTGACAAATAATTCTACTAAAAACACTTAGTTCTAAATATCAAGTTTGGGGCGGCACGGTGGCTAGCACTGTCTCCTCACAGCAGGAAGGTCCTGGGTTCGATCCCCGGGATCGACAGGGGTGCCTTACTATGTGGGGTTTGCGTGTTCTCCCCGTGTCCGTGTGGGTTTCCTCTGGGTACTCCGGTTTCCTCCCACAGTCCAAAGACATGCACAGAGGGGATTAGGCTGATTGGCGACTCTAAATTGCGAATGAGTGTCCTGTGTTGCCCTCCGGTGGATTGGCGACCTGCCCAGGGTGTACCCTGCGTCTTGCCCAAAGTCAGCTGGGATTGGTGCCAGCTTCTCCCCTGCGACCCTGAACAGGATTATGTGGCAAAAGATGAATAAAGATCAAGTTTGCCGTGTTCAGTCCAGTTCACTTTCACTTTATCTGTTATGTGAAATGGAAAAAGTGTATTGTGGCATAATTCATCATGATCTAATGTCATGATAATTAGGCCCTGCCTAAAGTAGACCCAAATCAAAAACTTTGTCCTTGGATTTAGCTTGTCTTGAGTGCGTTTAACTGTTTTGTTCCTGCTATTCGCAGGAGACCTTTGTTATTATTCTTTTGTTTGGTAATTAAAACCAGGGACCTTCTTAAATATGGGAAGGGGGGACCCACATAAGGCTCTTTGTCAAAAGTCATAAGACTTTTAAAATCACTAGAGTAGAACTTGGCAGCAACAGAGATCTTTTTTATTCCTTTACTTCCCACTAACAGGACACACTACAAGTGACATTACTCATAGACCTACATTACTTTTTTTTTTGTAAATTTTGAGTTATTGAGGTTTGCGTTAAACATATTTGATTCATGCAAGCAGTTAAAGAAGCTAGTACCTATAAGAACTCAGGAATAAATATGATGGAGCAGCACGGTGGTGTAGGGTGAAGCGTTGCTGCCTGACAGCCCTAGTGTTTGTGTGTTTCCTTTGGGTTCCCTGATTTTCCCTTTTACTGTCCAAAAAAACCCATGCAGGACTGGTTATGCTAAATTAAATTGCCCCTGGGTGTGAAAGTGGTACTGGACTGACATCCCATGCAGGGGGAAATATTGGGACTTGTATAAAATGTGAACCCTTCAGGACTGACTCCTGTCACCCCCCCCCCCCCCCCCCGTCAGGGGGGAAAAAACAATTATTGGTGTTATTTGATTACATTTTATTTCTTTATTTGTTTGTTGAAATGCTTAACAGTGACCCCAGGGTATCTGGGCGCCATTTTGATACGATTTTTGCATATAAACTAACAGAATTTCAATTCAACAGGATTTTTCAGTGTTTTTTTTTTTTCTTGAGTGCTGACATGGAGGCGTTCACTAGAAACCGTCGCGGCGGAAGTGCACAAGTCAATGACCTCTGACCGGCGGAAGTAAACAAAGCCACTCATCCGTGTGTAAAACGAACTGGGAAAATTAATAGGATACGAAAAGCCTGATTTTATTTCAACTGTGCAACCGGTTTTGTAGGAATTTGGAAAGGAGTAGGTATAAAAAAAAAGAGAGAGAGAGAGAGAATATATTTGTCAGTAGTACTCGGTTGAAAACGGTGCTGATAGTGATACGGAAGCCGAGCTGGACCAAAGCAGTATTATTATTAT
>JAQLOM010000019.1:832414-846258 GCA_030068315.1 Chrysichthys thysi
TGTGTGTGTGTGTGTGTGTGTGTGTGTGTGTGTGTGTGTGTGTGTGTGTGTGTGTGTGTGCGTGCGTGCGCGTGTGTCCTTCACTGACATGCCTACTTCCTCTAAGCGTATGTGGGTGTTTATATTTAAAATGCTTGACAAGATATGGTTTATGTTACACAAAGCACCGAAGGGAAAAGAAGTTCCATATTTGTATACAAGCCCTTCTCGGGGCCCAGCCTCCTCCAGGAAGAGATATCAGCGAATATCAATATTTCATAAACAAATGAGTGATTTTACGTCGGCTAGCATTAGAGCACTGCTGGAGAAGGTCGATCAATCCCAGGATGCCTCGGTGCGGCTGCATCTGCCAATCGCAGCCAGAGCTAATGACATTACACGTCAGTCAGAGTGGACCATCGACCCACTCACTACTCCTAAGTGGCCTGATCTGATAAAAAGCATTAAAACATTTGTTCAGTGACACAAAGCAGCTCACCGTGAACAGCCATATAGATTGGGCTTTAGGATGTCCGCGTAGCATTTTTGTCCAGAGGTGATATCTGTTTAAAATTTTCTCCTTTTAAAAAATGGGCCTATGGTTAAAATGGGCCTTGGCTCTGTTTTTGTTTTCCAGTGAACTCTAACGTTTGAAAGTCATCTTGTATTTTTATAGAGCTCGTTTGGATAGATTGTAATAAGTAGGATTGCTGGAAAATTCATTTTGCAGACCTGGAAAATTTTTTGGAAAAGTCCTGGAATGGAATTTTTCATTAGCTTTAATATTATTATCACACTGTAAAGGAGCTAGTTTAGGTACAGCATAAGAAAACGCCACCATAATGGCATTGTATCTAAATATTTATATATCGGGGGACAAATGTGCAGAATGAATTCAGTACCTTGATAATAGACGCAATTTTAATATCACACACAACACATCAATCTTGGTATCTGATTATAGTTATTTTTTCTATAAAACATCCTCGAGACAACTCAGTTCCTGTTCTCAGTTTTGCTATAACACTTAATCATGTCACAAAGAAACAGTAACAGGAAAAGAAAGTGTAAAAATCCCCCCATGGTGGAAAACCTAATGTTGTAGCTTTCCCCCTGACTGGTACAAAACCCTGACACTGGAGACTCCTTCCATAAATGTGATATAAACATGTCCTCACAGAAAACTGCACTGTAAAAGTTCATGTCAACATTTTGGGGTTTTTTGTTGTTCCTAAATGTTCCACTATTGCTAGTTTTCCTAATATTGAAGACTACTAGATTTGCATCATGAGGAGTGTCCACAATATGAGTGCCTGTGAATTCACAGTTAGTGTAAAAATAACAACACGTTAAGGTTTTTTTAAATGTTAATCAGGACAAACATATTCATGTACTGTATATGTGCAATTTGAACCAGCACTAAAACCAGCGCTACTGTCCGAGCCACTGTTATCGTACATCAATCAGCACGTTCTGTCCAGTCAGAATGAGAAATTCGGCCAGACTGTAAAGCAAAAATCAAATCATAACCGGTCTTTGTAAATATTAAACAAAAAAAAACCTGTTTTTTCCTCTTGCACTTTCCCCTCACGCTCATATGTTCACTTTAGAAGGATCACCATGCGTGGAAATTTTGGGTTTTGTGTGTACCTGAGACAAATGTTTAGTTTTTTTAATAAAAATAAATGTTAAATTTCTATTACATTAAACATGAATGATGGTCAGAGGCAACTTAACATCTATTTGCTGGTACAGAGGAACCTTGGATTGCGGGTAACGTTTTGATGTGATGACCGAGCGAGGTCTTGCAATACGAGTAGTACACGTACACTTCGTCTGTTGTAGTGAAAATCATCCTACACAATAATCCTCCTCCTCTCCCCCGCTCTCCTCCTCTCTGGTCTCCCTCCCCCCAGCCATGAGTCTATTTAAAGGTAAAGTGCAGCTTATTTTGTTTGATGTATTTTTCTTTATATTTTGTATTCATCATTTTTATATCAATATTTGTGGATTGTGAAACGAATTATCAGAGTTTCCATTCTTTCTTACGGAGGAAACCCGCTCTGATATACGAGTCCTTTGGATTACAAGCACGTCTCTTGAACAAATCATGCTCACGATCCAAGGTTCCACTGTGTTACGGACCTGGAAAAAGGTTAAACCTTGTAGTTCATCAGTCCCCAATATGGTGAACATCGACACGGAAGCTGTGTGTAGATGCTTGCAGTCTTCTCTCTCAGCAGTCTCATTATCATTCACTGTCTGTCTCCTACGACCACGTCAGCACCGAGGAATCTCTCTGTCTCCCCCCACCTCTCTCTGTCTCTCTCACACCCACCCACACTTTCTCACGATGAGATAAGCCCTCCTCTTTCCCTTGTGTTGACTCCAAACACAGTGAGAGTCTTTTCAGTGTTGCAATATCAGCCTGGAGTCTATCTCTTCGCTCATCTCACACACCACACCTCTTTCGATGCATTGATGCAAAAAGCGGAGCTGACCAACACCCACCAACACGTCCTCCCACTAAACACTAAGGAAAAATGTACCCTCCACTTGATTCACTTTGCTCATAGCATTGCCTGGATTTGATTTGATTTAAGGTTATATATCCAGTGCATCATATGCACTGATTTTAGTGGCACGTCATGTAGACAGACAGTTTCAGAAAACAAGACCATATCTTTATTTAGATAAATCTGAAAGCATTTCAAATGGAAGCTATTCATAATAATTGCACAATAAACGCTTTGAAGCAAAGACATGTGATAATCAGAAAAATTGTTCTATTTGTGGCTTATCATGGAAACGAAGATGAGTGCACTTTAGTAGCGCTGTAGTTAACCCTGAAGGTGATCTGTAACCAAATGAGGCAGCAAATTAGGGATCCTGTTCCAAGGACATTTAATTAAGACGGCTCTGCTCTCGGAGATCCCAGAGGCGCTGTGCGGTGAAAGTGCATGGGAGTGGCTGGGATTTCATTCATAACTCTGTGAAAGACACACACACACACACACACACACAGAGAGAGGAAGTGAAAATCAGGAAGCTTCTCCCAGGAAGTATTTTGTTTGAGTCTTAATACTGTTTGTAAAATCTTAATTGGCACTATTAAAGCCACTAGTATATTATGGACCAGAAACAAAAATAGTGCAGATTGCAGACAGCTACACAGATTGATTAATTTCATGCCTCACTATAAAGTGCAGTAAAGTGCACAGGGCATGAACTAACGGCTTTTAGACCATGCTAAGTCGTGCACTCTTTACCAGCCTGGGAGCCATCTTGGATACGCCCAGTAAGTATGAACTTTTTATGTATGACTTATTTCTAGCCAGTAAACCCAGAATAGAGTGTGTGCGTGTGCGTGTGTGTGTGTGTGTGTGTGAGAGAGCATGTTCATCTTGACCAAATCAAAGAGAAAGAAAAAAGTCGGCTTGTCTAAAAAGACAGGCTGAATTATTGGTCTTACGAACACAGAGAATGAAACACTTTTAAGCAGTTTCTTCTTCATCACCTAAATCAAATCACAAAACACTGGTGAATTCTCTAATCTCACTGGTCGGAGGGTGTTGATTAATTTCCTTTAGCAGAAGCTCTGACAGTATCGCAGCTGTGTATAATAGGTCTAACACTGAATACGTTCTCGTTTCTATAGTAACAACCAACATCGAGCCTTGCATGATGGACGTTTCACAGATACAGATTTAAGAACGTGCAGTTGTTCATGTGGTAACGTTTTCTGGGAAGAGAAAGTCTCCAGTGTCAGAACAGAGGGATTTTCACTTTGCCTGAAAATCTGTGCTTTTCCTTTTCCTAACTTCAAGAGACAGAAGACTGGGGAGGAAACGACTGTTTATAGCTGCTATAACATAAGTGATCACACGAAATAAGTCATTTTACAAATTTTCCACAGCCATGAAATGTAACTAGAAATGGATCACGTGTACACCATGTAGTTCTCAAGATCTTGTTGCTTTATTCTAGTTACTTTATTCCTTACGTCTTTTATTGGAGTGTCTGTTATATTCTTAACATCTAGCAAATTAATTTTAGAAAATTCCCACCCTGAGAGGTAAGTAACTTGCCTGCTACTTATCACTTTCTCAGATTTGTTTTCGTACATCCAGTCACTCATGACCTTGGCCTACCATTAGACACGAGAAGCATCCTTCAGAGAGAAGCTTACAGTCATAACACAGGCTTTCTTTCTTTTTTTTTGTTTTTTGTTGAGAAAGTGCATTTATTATCCTTAGACAGACTCTAGAGGAGAACAGTGAATAGCAACAAGCTACGTTTCAGTGACAGACACTCATAAATCACAATGACCTACACTGTTCAGAAAAAGGTGACATTTAATTATGAACTGAAAAAGCACTGGCCTTCACATTGAATCAGTGTATGCATTGTAATGGAGTTTGCTGTTTGCCAGAGATCTGTGATTACAAATCGTCTGTTTTTAGGTGAATGTGTCCAGACAGAACTGAGAGAAATCAGTACACAGTCCAGATCATACCTCTGGCCATTTATTATTATTATTATTATTTTATTTTTATTTTTTTTCAGAGCATGCATCGATATTATCCGTGGTGGAGAGCTGGTCTGAGCTGGTCTGTCTGCTTCATCCCACCACAGAGACGAGGAGCATACTGATCAGGACCTAGTTTTTCACCAAAGGTCATGAATGAAAACATGAACTAATTTCCTCTTGTATCATGCGGGTCCAATATTACAATACAATGGAATTATACAAAATACTGGACATTGTTCTGATGAAGGAGCAGTCAACCTGAACGCAAATAAATTTTAAAAAGAGAAAGCACGCGAGACATGAAAGATGTAAATTTGTTTCTTGTAGCGGTTACTGTTTTTTGTTTTTCTTAAGTAACTTGGGAATTTGCAAAACTCTGTCTTGAATAGAAGCTGAAAGAAAACCAATGGGTTGGATGAGAAACTTGGGAGGCACTTGGTAAAAAAAGAAAGAAAGAAAGAAAAGAGCTGTTTTATATTAACCCTGGAGCACCTCTGGGGTCATATTCGACCCTAACCTTTATTTCACCCTTATATTCAACCCACTCATTGGTTGGTGGACATTAGGGGACATCCCAGGAGGTCTCATAAGGACCTAATAAAAGGAGGTTAATAAAAAACCCCACACAGCTGTTTTTTGGGGTTCACTGAGTCTGTATGAACATTTTAGCCAACAATGATATTTTCCTATTATGATAAGGTGGTCTGGGTCTTCCAGGGTGAAGTTGCACTCACACCAGACTTTTATTGCACTGTTTTCTTCCTGTTACCTGGCAGTAATCTTAAAAACCCACTTTGCGTCTCATCCACTGGTATACACTGGAAAGATTCCTGATAAAATTCTGTGCTAGGATCTTCTCGTCACCAATGGTGGCATCTTTTACAATCATTAAAGTCTAGCATGGAGCTCATTTTCAGGAGATTCCGACTCACTCAGGAACTTTGCTCCTTTAGTTATAAGCGGTCGCTTGTCATCATGTGAAAGTCCTGTTTTAACACGTGCCTGGTGGATTTGTTTAAAAGTTGGAAGTCCCGGGAAGATTTGATGATGACTCAAGCAGCACTTTTACATTCAAAGTGAATTTTTAAGCCTAAATTTTCAACTTGTGGTTCCCCGGGGTATTCACTAGTTTTGTATAATCATTTCTAGTGGAGTATATTTAAATAGCTAATGTCAGAGTTTCCCACAGCACAGTTTTCTGTTCCGCTTCAGCACTGAGGAATTCAGGAAAATCACATCTGTCATCAAAACATTATTTTTCTGCCGAGTGCACTGGGACATGTCAAGCTGTGGGGGGGCTTGGCTCACATCCATTTGAGTGTCACACACACACACACACACACACACACACACACACACACACACACACACACACACACACACATTCATTCTGGGTTCATTCTAGGTTTACTCTCTAAAAAAACAAAACAACAAAACTCATCTTTGCATGGATTTGGATTGTTATTGTAAAATCATGACATTTAAACTCGACCAGGCCCCTTAAAACTAGAAAACATTCTTAAAATATTAATGATCAAATATTCTTGCATTAAATCTCATAACCAATCTCATTCCTATTCACAAAAATGAAGATCTCCATTCATTTTTGGAAGTTATGGTGGAAAGAAAAAACTCCTCACTTATATGAAATTATCCATTCATACAAATCTTGTTTGCATCAGTTTAGGAACAAATGATGTTTTAGTTGGGCTACTGTAGAAAACCGTGTTAAACGATTATCAAAGACTGACAGGCTAGACTTCTAGGTCACATTTTAGGCAAGATATTTCCATCATAAGCGCTGCAAATTTAATCAGGTTAAAATTGACAAAGGAAAGTGTTAAACAGAGACCAAACAAAGCTTTACCTGCTTTGCAAACTGCACCATTATAATCATATCATGAGGCAAGGTGAACAGGGCCACAGAATAAAAAAAAATGTCCATAGAAATAAATAAAATCAACATTTCGTTTAAAAACCTAACGCGTCCCATTTGTGTGCACCTTTTTAATCCATACACATGGGAAGCAATGTGGAGTCTCAAAAGCATTTGCTTTGCAAATGTATTTGCTGCATTTCTTACCCGTGATGTTTTACATCCCTTTGATAGAGCTGGGGTCAAAGTGATAACCTTGGTCGAGAATTTCCAGCATTACTACATCTCAGAAACACACAAAGCGACCTGGAACTAACCTTTTATTATAGTCTTGGCATGGGAAGCTTTGCTAACAAATCTTTCCATTTGCTCCATCTGCAATATCTTGACCCAGTTCAGATATTATCTACTCCATAATCCTTCTTTCCGTACCCCAATCTTTACAATATTATGTACAAGAGAAATGGTTCTGTTCATCATAGTTATACTGTCCACACTTCCCGTTCCCTTTGCCACGGCTTATAATGTGTCTGCAGGGTTTTTTTTCTAGTTATGTACATGCTATATTATTTAACAGCAACGGTCTAGTTTAAAACGAGCTCAGAAAACCACCACCTGCTTCCTTTTTCCAAATCTAGCCCAGGTTATAGCATAAAAACCATAAGCCTTGGAACTTAATTTAGATTGCTAACTTCTGCATCTTCTTATAGTCTCGCCCAATCATTTCCCCAGGATGATGTGATTTAAGCGAGCTACAAAAAGGTCAGTGAATTTGAAGGAATTATCATTAATTGTACGTGTTCAGACCTATAGACTTGACAAAGTCATTCTGCGTTATACTGGTCAGATGAGAGGAATCACAGTTACACTAGAGGAATATACCAAATTATCCAAATTCAACACAAGTGGAAAATCTGTCCATTAATTCTGCTTTGGAAATGGCAGACTAATTAAGTGCTTTATATAGTATGTATGTTTTATAAAAAAAAAAAAAAAATCCTGTGTTATTTAGTTAAAAAAACAAAGAATACATCATAAGCCTAAAGTATAACGGTCACGTTTATATACATGTACGCCATGTCAAGGCAGGAAGTAGTCCAGGTCACAGAATGAACTGCAGCCAACAAACATGGCCGCTATGGACTACATCTCCCAGCACGCCATGTCAAATATGATTAACGAATGTTTGCACCTGGACTCAATCACATGCGCTCAAACACACATGCGTGCGTGCGCATGCACACACACACACACACACACACACACACACACACACATTCAGTATATATATATATAAACCACTCACAAATAGTCTCAAGTATCGTTGTGTGTTCCACTGTTGTTATACAAAGCCTTATTAGTCTTGTGCACGACATTGTGTGTGTTTTTTCCTCCTCAAGTCTGTTTGTTCACCGCCTAACCCTCGCCTTGTTCTGACCATGCCCTTGTGTTTATCATTTTCGCTCTGTTTGCCTGAAAAACTTAAAATTTGTTAAGCAAGAGTGTGTAAATCTTAGAACCAAATCCCACAAACCCATGTAATAGGTGAAACTGACTTCAGTACCTTGTTCCTCTTTGGCCCGATATCTGAACCAGAGGAAGCAGTAAACTTCACATCTGCCATTAAATCTGTATTTCTCTGGGGTGTATGATGTGACCTCCTCTTCCCCTGATGTGCCATGAGCCATCTTCTGATTCAGTGTGCCGGAAACAGCTGCATGTCACTGTGTCTGTTTATAAATTAACAAGTTTCCAGGATGTAAGCTCAGTTTCAGCGAAAAGAACATGAACGTGGTTTGCGATAGAAGACTTTTTATTGTCCAGTATCATTTGGTAATGGTGTGCTATCCAGCTTGGCAGAAGAATTCCACTGTAGGACTAATTTATCATCCCAGACCCATGTGTCATGTGTTGTGTTGGTCCTATGTTACGAGTCTGGGAATATGTTAATTAAAACTAAAATGCAATTTGCAATATAATCATCAGTTTGATTAGAAAATTGAGCAAGGACAGGGTGGTGTGATGAAGTGGAGTTACTGTCACCACCTTAAAGTTGATCATTTTCCTATAACAGCAGGTCCTGGAGTGAGTTTCTTCCTGTTAAGTTACATTTGATGTTGTGGAAAATCTGGTGAACAATGAATTCCTGTTAACATGCTTTCTTTAAGCACCAATAAACAGTCATTCTGTCACCAGGCTCTCTTTTTCCTCTTTCTCCAAGTTGACAAGGCAGAAATGCAGCTTATAAAGTACCAAAAGTGAAAATCGTTTCATCCTGTGGACGTTCCCGAATACTACCACTAGTGACCCCATTCATAAATGTTAAATAAAACAGAAGGTATCACCATATCATAACTATCACACGTATTTTTAATACTTTTTTTTTGGGTAGCATGAGTCATACAAGTCTCTACGAGCATATTGATAATAATCCTGTTTCGCATCTATGCTATATATAGAACACATTCTGACTGAAAAGACTTAAAAATTCAACTTCACCGTGGTACAAATCCCAATATTTTACCCTTCAACTTTTTTACTGGATGTTTTTTTAAAGGGATACTATGGAAAAAAAAAAACCTCAAGAATGAATAAACTTCTAGAATAAGAGCAGCTCGTCTAGATAAGGTCTGCTTCCTCAGAATATTTACTTAAACACCTGAAAACAAAAGAAAAGCTATTCCACAATAGTAGACACAATACGGTTGGAGGTAGATCATTTTTCCTCTGGAAGACAGCTATAATTATGAGACACTGGAATACGTCTGACTAATTATCTCCCAGACAACACAAACTCGCCTGATTGATTATAGAAATGGCCTAAAGCTAATTTTCTAATGAAACTCTTAAGGAAATTACACCACTCATGTGAGGCCTGCCTGTGCATGGCTGCAGTCAGATATAGATAGATATACCGTATGACTTAAAAAAAAAAAAACACAGAACACAGTCACAAAGTGTTCATCTGTAGCCAAAAATGACACTTCTGAATCATGCTATATTTGACGTGAACCTTCAACAGAAATTAGGACGGCATTTGAAGTAGTAATGGATAATGTACTTAAGTAAAAGAGGGTCCGAGGTCAAGCACTAGATGTTGTTTGTGGTCAATAGATGTAGCATCAGCAACTTTACCTCGGCACTGAAACTTCATTAAAATCCCAGGAACGTTTTTGCATTCTTATTTATTATCATATACCGTTTTACTTTCAATGCTGCAATGCTCTGGTCCAGTGGTGCAGATTTTTACCTAATTATAGTACTTCAGGAAATATTTCTGCCTGTTAGATCTCATGCACAATTTACCTAAATTGTTTTTTTTTTGTTTTTTTTTACCAGCGCTCTTATACACAACCCACAGAATACCAAAGAAAGCAGAGTTCCAACGCAGACACACAACACACTGGCTTGTCTGGCTCACCTTGCTAATCTGGTAACAATTAAAGCAACGACTTTTCCATTGTATGGGTTTAATAGAAATGCTGATGAATCTGTTCTATAAAACCTTCTCTAAGATCAAAGATCTTTTTTTAAAAAGATTTTTATTGTCTAGTTAACTAATAAGGGTTTTCTTTTTTTAATGGAAAAAAAAACCCCTTGTGCTTGCATAATACACCGTGGCTGCTTGGCGTGTAGCGCCTGAAACATTTTTCACTTCTATGGTGTGCTATGGTGATTTTTAATAAGGAAGATAAAGTATGTGCTGGAGAGTCTGGTTTAAAGATGCAAAGGAGGCAAACACAACCGATCGGGGTATCCATCCAGAGCCGTGAGCTTTCTCCTCCCATCACGCCACATACCATTATGGTACTGTGAGAGTGTTCTTGTGCTTCGGCCTCTATCGGGTTAGCATAGTGCGAGATCTCGCAGCGACACGACGAAGCTAAATGCTAGTTGGATAGTGCTATACGGTTTGGATCTCCATGGTCGGCCAAAGTCTTTTTTCCTCTTTTCCTTTTAATTCAGTAGTGCCTCTAACAAAATGGGTCACAAGAAGAGCACAAAGGCTCCCGGTCAGCCTCCCTGACGCAGGCCGCTTGGGAAAACAGAGGGGCCTTTCACCGCATTGTCAAGCAGATTCAAAATGTGTAAAAGCTCTTGCAGAGTGTTCATGCCACACTGCTTCGTTTTCTGATATTTCAGCAAGGCAGATCTCATTCTGTAGTACTTTGACTTTCTTAATTGTTGTTCTAAGCAGGTTAAATTAGCATGCCGGTCATCGTAGGGACTTTTTTTTTTATGTTTGAGCTGGTGTAAACCATTTCACAGAGCAGAGTATAACCCTACGACATGATGAAGGGGGCAATGTTTACAGGATGTTACCCATCCCTCTCAGAGTGGGCTCCTAGGAATGCAGTTCATTCAAAGGAGGCGTGTCACAAAGGAGCGAGGCTATAAATACACGTGGAGCCACGGAGGCTGCAGCTCTTCAGCACAGCTGGGCTTCACTGAAACACCACAGAGGGCACCTCTGCACATTTCACCGACTAACTGTAAGCCTGTTTCTCCTCTCAGCCTTTTTGGATTTCTTTTCTCCCCTGCTTCTTTGCTTTGATCGTTCCTTTGTGTGTTTATTTGCTCAGCTATCTTTTAACAGACAAAAGAAAGTTCAGTGAACACTGGCATAAAAAAGAGACATGAAAACCAAAATGATCTTTGTACTTGGATTGTATTTACTAATTCCTGGCTTATAATAGATATAATAAGAAAAGGTTCCTTTGAGGCAATGTGAGATGGCCGGATCTTGTGCTTAAGTAAATATTGACTTGAATAAGACTTTGTCTGCGATGTCAGAGTAGCAGGATTAGTACCAAGGATGTGGGTTTTGAAAGGGAAAAATAGACTTTGATTTACAAAACAATCACATTTTGCCATAATAATAATTATTAATCATGGTTTTGGTGCTCTTAACATCTTTGGATTCTGTTAAATGACTCCTGGCTATTAAAACAGAAATAAGGATTTTATCACTTGTTTTTTTGTTTTTTTTTTGTCTAATTTAGATATGGATTGGAATTTTTATTAAAAAAAAAAAACCACTGTTTTCCTTCATATTGCTCAAAGGGGAAATGAAAAACAACCACAGTCTGATTTTAAATGCATTTTAAATAACTGTGCTTTCATGAGGCAAATTGAGTCATGAGTGTTGAGTCATAAATGGATTCTTCTAAATGGAGCTTGAAAATTATTACTATTGTTGTTTGTTAGACATCATAGTCATTAGTGAAATTGAATTCTACTGAGTCTTAATGTGAAATTAAGCTAAGAAATTGTTCTTGGTCGTATGTATTAAGTGGCCTGGTTGCACTTTATTTGCCTTAAACCAAGATTTGATTTTGCCTTCATTTGCATGTTGTACAATTTTATTTTTGGTTACATTGGTTTTGTTGGTTAGTCAAAATCCTGTCTTATACATTGCTGAACAAGTGAAATGGCTACACATTTACTGAGATCTGGGTGTGCCTTTTTCGCCGTAGTATACGCAGGGTCTTGGGAAATGAGATATATGTGTGAGCTCATCTCCCCCGTGTAATGAAACTGCCCAGAAATACCCTGAAATGTTCAACAGCTTGGCTATTTAAACATCTTTCCCAGCAAATGCATGTTGAAAACAGATGTTTTATACTTTTGCACTAGTGCTGGAATTACCCCCATTATTGTCTGGCAACATTTCACAACTCTTCTCGTCATTCTGCGACATACTCCTGATTTACCTTCCAATGTATATTTTGAACAGTAGCAAACTTTCCGTATGCTTGTTCTCATTCAATCCTGGGAGACACCTGATCTTTCCCAAGTCTCACAATCAGAAGGTGTGGCGTATTATGGCTCTGGGCATGTTTGCACATGTCCAGAATTGAACTTTCCCACATTTTACTGGGTTTGACTGATGAGGAAACAGAAAAACCCAAATCCAAAACAGACCATATAATAATACGCCCACACTTGTTTGATCCCTGTGATCAAAATGTCTCATTTTGTCTCAGGTTACCTCAAAGAACTCATGTTGGGGAAATAAATGTGACCTTTAGAGATGGCCGCATTGATTTTGGCATTGATTTTGATATCACTTGGGTGAGAGAGGGTTTTTTAAATGACTTATCTTGCTATGTTACAGAGAGAGTACTTGCCTCCCTTAAAGGATTAAGACAGGACCTCTTTCCCGGCATCCAATATGAGTCGTGTGGAAGAATGGGTTCTGGAGAACAAGGACAAGATTGAAAAGGGAGTGGAGATCATGAGCCAGGGCTGTGAGATACTGGCAGCCACTGTAGGCCAGTTCCATCCCATCCTGGAGGCAGTTTTTGTGGCTTCAGCTGAGCTCCTTAGCAACCCTGAGGGCAAAGAAGCGAAGTATCTTGCTGAGCAGTTTGAAAGGGTCAACCAAAAGTTGGAAGGGATCCAGGATGAGATTGAAAAAATAGCTCTGGAGCTGCAGAGAACGTCACTGAACAAGCAAAACTTTGACCGCGAGGCACAGATGATCAGTCAATATGAAAAGTTTCAAGAGTTTGTCACCGCCAAGCCCAAGTTCAAGGAGAAGAAGAAGGAGAAGTTTCTGAGCCACTTTGAGAACACTGACCGTGACGTGAACCTCGATGGCTTGTACAACGCTGTCACTGGAGAGAACACCTCCGGAGATGCAATGCTGGACACGATACTGATCACTGAGCAGCGGAGCAGGAGGGCAGTGGAGGAATTCTGTGCCCGCCTGAAGAAGCTGTTCGTGGTCGGGATCATAGCAGTGATGGGCTACACTGCACTAAAGGAAGGTGCTGTTGGAGAGGACATGGTGAAGAAATGGCAAGACCGCATGGAGAACGTGGAGAAGCGTATGAAGGCGGCAGTGGATGAATGCGTGAACAACTTTCCTGCACAAGCCAAGATGGATGTAGAACACAAGCTCTTGGAGAAGGACAGCCGTGTCGACCCTGAGTTCACTAAATTCCTCCTGGATGCCCTTGCCAAGAAGTATGACTGGGTCTCCTGGTCAGTTAGAGTCTTTAATCATGGTGGCATTTTTTTCTGGAATTGGCTGGCCGGGAAGCGGTACCATGGGAGCGGAGGAGGTATCAATTATTTTGACCTTTTGACCAAAAACAAAATAAGGATTGTGGTGTCTTTCACCACAAACCCTAAACCCCTCAACAAGGTCCAGATAAAGGATCAAATAGAGAACGAGAAGCTGAAAGGTGACATGATATCTGTGGCTGAGTCTCTGTGCAAGACTCTTCCCAACTGCCTTGTGCATGCTGTCAGTCGCTATAAGAGAGTGGAGGAAGCCAACAATTTTGACCCTGAACATTATTATTATGCGGTTCACAAAAGGGCACATGTTTGTATCCACTCCGAATAGCGAGTTTCTGCTCAAACTTAACATATTGATGGCAATCGGTCTTCTAAAGTTTTTTCTGTTTCTTTGGTCTTAACACTACACAATGCAGCAATTATATATAT
>JAQLOM010000019.1:868391-881266 GCA_030068315.1 Chrysichthys thysi
CGGCCTTGTCCCTTACACACAGAGATATCTCCAGTTTCTCTGAATCTTTTGATGATGTTATGCACTGTAGATGATGATTTGCAATTTGACATTGAGGAACATTGTTTTTAACAACATTGTATTCCACAATCTTTTTATGCATTACTTCACAGATTGGAGAGCCTCTGCCCATCTTTACTTCTGAGCGATTCTGCCTCTCTTAAGACATCCCATTTATAGCTAATCATGTTACAGATCTGATATCAATTAACGTAAGGAGTTGCTAGCTAGTCTCCCAGCTGAACCTTTCTTGCACTTTCAGCCATTTTTTGCCCCCGTGCAAAGGCTTTTTGGGACCTGTAGCAGGCATCAAATTTGAAATGTGCTCATTTAGTGGATAAAGGTGTACAGTTTCCCAGTTTGAACATTTATGTTGTCTATGTTCTGTTGTGTAAAATATTGGCTCATGCAATTTGAAAGTATTTGTTTTCATTTAATTCAACTTTAAAGAACGTCCCAACTTTTCTGGAATTTGGGTTGTAAAAATGCTTTCATTTCGAGTCAGTTTTAATATTTACAAGAGAACTATTCATATCTGGACAGTTCTTTTACATTTTGTTATATTTCCATAATACAATATTGTAATGTACAGTATTCAGAATCAAACATCTTATACATTTTATTGTATTATCTTACAGTTTCACTCCTAATTCATGAATGCATTCCAGCATCTTATAAGAGCTGAAAACTAAGATGAATACATTTTTTGGATGGAGTTTGGCTGGCTGTTAAATTGGTGTAGTTACATACAAGGAAAACAATGTAGGCAAAAGATGAAAATTCCTACAAGCAAAACCAAGCTTTCTTAGTAAGAAACTGGATTCTGCAACATCATGCACCAAGATGACTAACAGCCCCTGCAGAGGAATTCAAGTCTCATACCAATGCAGAGGAAAGCACAATCATGATACACCAAGCATCATTGTCAGGCTCAAGACATTTTGGTTCATCATGGTCATCTCTCAGGTCTGCATCCCCAGGTAGCAGACAAATGCTGAATGCACTATGTTATGGCACTAGACATGGGGGCATATAGAATGGGAAGATATTCTAATGGATTTTCCAGCTCCAAAGGATGGCTACCTACCTGGCCTAGAATATCTGGACACTGCCAGAGGTTTCACCCTATAGTGGAGGAACTATCCCACTATTTGCAGGAACTGTGCATTTCTCAAGGTATGGAGTACAAAGAAGAAAGCTACTGCTCCTTCACACCATTCTCACCTTAAGATTTGTCATACCCAGCAACAACTATTCAAAATGTGAGAAACCCACATCCTAACACAGCCATCAGAGAATACACATCTCTGTCCACACATTGGAGGTAACCTCCAAGGCCCTCCCCTGCACAAATCCAGCCACGAGAGAGAGAACAGTCTTCTCTGAGAAAGAAACCACTTCTGATGAAGTATTGTGGGTTCATAACACAGTATAGGACTGCAAAACCTACTTGAAGGACTATGGCATTTGCTTCCAGTGCAATGCATCTTCCTCTCATCTTGCTTGCAGTTGAAAATCTCCAGTAAAGGGCACATCTGATACAGGAAAGATAACATCACTGCTCTTTGCCCAGGTCCACTGTCCTAGTCTTCAGAGTCCCCTAACCCTTCTTGAGAGCATGGCAGGCTGGATGACCCTCCACCTTCAGTACATTTGGTAAATGATGGATGCCCTGAAATATGTGATAAAAGTCTCCCAACCAGTTCTTGCTTGAAAATGTACTTGGTCCAGTTGCGTCTAAAGGGGAAGGCCAAGATCAGGATGTGAAAATGCATGCAATGCTTGACCATCTGAGCAGTAGCCCTTTAGAGAATCAGAGGTTTTTTAGCACTTTATGATGAATAGTGTTACGAATACTGTCCCGTAACAATAGCCAAAGGTCTCAATACTTGCTGAAAACCTGGGTTGGTGTTATCAAAACGTCTGGCAGGGTACCTGATGGCTTCCAGTGATAGCCTGCAAATGGCAGCATTAGTTTGACCCCATCACCTCTACTTGAATGCTGTGAAATGCAGGATAACAGGGATGAGATTCCTATGCCAGAGGTAGCTCGGATATATTCTCACATGCTCCTAGGATACCAGAACTGGACTCAAATTCACAGATCCTCTTGCTGCCAGGGCATTATATTCTGAGGACCCATAAGGTGTGACACAGCCCACAATTTATATATCCCATGATTCCCCTTTTGCTCTCAAGCTGAACATAGCATTACATGCCAAAAAATAAGTTCTTAACTTACCCTGGTGAGCTCACTGCTAGCTCATTCCATGTTAGTCAAATCCATCTGTCGGTGAATTTTCAGTTAATCTAATAAAAGACCTTCCTAGATGCATCTGTATTAATGAGATATCTCCAGCTGAAACTATTTAAGCTATCCAGATAAATCTAATAAAGCGAATTTGAAGATGTGACCATATACATCTGATTAATTTCTACCAGGAAAGGGTTGCAGCTGTCAAAGCAGTGACTTCACCACTCATCTCCACTGGAGCATGCCTTCCATTTTTAATATAGTTGATGGCTGTGACTGCAGACATACAGCAAATACTGTTTCATGGTGAGAGAGGACACGGAGACTATTTTAGGTTCCCCTGGTTCTGCAACTTATGATCTTGACATAGATATCTTCGAATACAGAATGAAGGTCCATGTTTTTTGGAAACTAGCAGTTGCCTTCTGTGGACATTGGCAAGTCGCAAAGGAATGTGAGGTTGAAAATAGAGCTGACTCTTGCCATTTTGTGGAGCGAGACTTTTATTCAGATGGCACCGTACATCGTTCCCTACTGCTTCAGAGGCTGGTGGTCTACTCCAAAGAACACAAGAATCGCTGGCAGAATCAAACCTAATGCTCCACAAAATCACATCCAGCAGCCCTTCAGTGTTGGAAGCATTGTGTGATAGCTCTCAATCTGGGGGTTCAAGCCATGCTCATTGAGCACAGTCTTGGCCTGAGCTGGAAAGTAGAAATAGCACCTTTCAGATATCCGTCAGCAGCAACCCATTCGCATCACATGGCATCCTCTCAATGGTGAACAATTTGTACGATCCCCTTGGACTTGTAGCTTCCATCATTATCCAAGTGAGGTTCCTGCTCATAGAGCTCTACAAAGAAATTGACATGAGAATCGCCACTTCCAGGAGAACAATGCAGGGAGGGAAACTTGCACATAACCATGCCAACCACGCTTCAAGGTCTGTTCTCACTTCTCTTCTTCCAAACACCACGTTGACAGGACCAGACATCCTCTACAAACATCCCAAAAGTCATCCTGCATCACAAGCCAACTTTAAATTGATATGCGTAGAGTAAGACATTGAAATTGTTCCTCAAACCCAAGGAAGTTCTGGGTCCATGAGTGTCAATGGAAAGCCATTTATCCCAGAATGCTTTGAGGATTTATTTCCTCATGGGACTGTCTGATAAAGGCAGTGGCTCGGCTTGTTGATGTGGCCTGTTTCTTTCTGTCCAATTCTGATATACAGACAGGCAAACGTCTGATGATTTGTCCCAAGCTAAAACCGTCATTGTCCTTTCAGTCCGGAAGGGAGCATTCTCTGAGGAGTACATTGTTCTTATGAGAGAAGGAACATCCATGAGACTAGCCCTTTAGCAAAGTTAAACCCTTTCTTGGATAAATATGGACTGATCCGTGTGCATCTGGCATGTGCGCAAATATACAGCAAAGAAAGAAATACCTTCATTTTGTCTGGCCGCCATCCCATTTCCACCTTGGTGATTTGACACTACCAAACCACCAGGGGTGAATCTTTACTGAGGGATGTCTCCAAACCTCTGGATTCTAGCTGGTTGGTGATACAAGACACATCATAAGTATCCACAGATGTGTCGCATGCAGAAGACTACACAAAGCCAGAGAATGGCTGATCTTCCAAAAGAACATCTCAGCACATCCCTGCCATTCACATATTTTGGCACAGATGTGTTTGGCCCCCTTTTAGTCTCAGCAAACCTTGTTAGGGCAGGGTAATTCCAGAACAATTGCTAGGCCATGCTCTTTACTTATATGAGCACCTGAGCAATGCACATAGAAATTATTGAATTGATGTAGCCCTCAAGCTGCATAGTATGAATGCCCTAGGAAGGGCATAATATGGATGCTTCTGCGCTCAGACTGCAGAACCAACTTTGTAGGAGCAAGCAAGGAATTGAGATTTCTTGACATAGCAAAGGAGATTGAGGTACAGAAAAATCTTAGCGACAATCCATGTAATTGGGATCTCAGTCCACCCCACGCATCCCACATGGGGGAGCTTGGAAGCAGATCATCGGCATCATAAGAAGGATACTGGACTTCATGCTGATGCATCACAGTCCTCCTCTTCTTCTTTGCTGAGATCTGACATAATTAATGCAAGGCCCCTTATTACAATCTCTAAAGATCTAAATTCTCCCCTCAATACTTATCCCTGCTATGTTCCTCACCCAAAGGTTTGGATACCCTCTCCACTCAGTACACTTGTTGGATAAACAGGTTGGAGTAACTTGTTTAGGGAACAGTGAAAGCTGGTGCAGAGTCTTGCTGACGATTTTAGGTGTTGCCGGAGACACAAATACCTTTCGACTCCTCAGGCCAGTCACAAATGGAAGGAACTTAGCCTGATATCCAAGAAGGAAACCTTGTATGACTGAGAGACACTTGGGCACCACAGAACAAGGGACCCATGGTTCTGGTCTCCAAGGTCTTTCGTAGTTCACATGGAAATATAAGCAAAATTGAAGTAAAGGTCACTAAAGAAGGATCAATTAAGAAGTACCTTAGGCCAGTGAATGAGGTTTTCCTTCTTCTGTCTAAATGAGATCAAAATGGACATTTGATATGACATTTTTCAGATGTCAGGTGGGGACTATTCTGCCTACACATTTATGTTCCTTGTTTGTATTTGGCTCCCCCTAGTGGCAGTATTCCCACAGCAGGAAGTACTATAGCTATGACCCCATGAGCTGTGAAAATATGAGGAAGTAAGTTCAGTATTGACCATGTTCCTCCCGTAACAGACCTTTTATCCTTTAATCTGGAGCCATAAGTTGATTTGTGAGTTTGACAACATTGTCTGTAAGTAGCTAGCTTTGTATACTATTAAAATAACAAATACCATGGAATATATGTGACAGTGATGTATGCATAACTTGGTAAAGAGTTTTAATGTTTAGGAATGTTGTAACTATTAGCATGTTAGCCTGGTTTGCTAATTGTCCTACTTCTTTGCAGCAGCTAGCTAGTGCCATTTTGGTTCTTGTACAAGAGAAAATGTTTTGTTTCTTATTTTGCAATTGCTTAGCTATAAAACAATTCACACTATTTGTAAAATACATTTATATTATAATTATACATTTATAGTTTATTCACTACAAGAGCAGCATTATCATTTGAATAGTTATTTACAGTGTATTTTGTTCGTTCAAAAATATTTCGAATTGGACTTCTTATACATTTTTACTGTATTATTTTACAGTTCCACTCTTAATCCATAAATGCGTTCCAGCATCTTTTTAAAGATGAAAACTTGGATGACTTCTGCATTTAAGGGCTAGAGATTGGTTGGCTGTTAAATCGGTGTTAAAATCCACAAAACCCAAAATCAGAACGTGAAGCGCTATTTAAGGCGAGATTATTTAAAGAAATAACGTGTGTATACATACACACAGTAATGTGCAAAAGTGTTGAGCCGGTCCTCACCTCTCGTTTCTTAATATTTTGCTAGGAAAATAAGACACTGGGTACAGTGATTTATTGCGATATGTGCAAACATACATGTAAATACAGTATATAGCACAAAGAGAGTTTGTATAGTTCTAATGAGCTTTATAGTCAGTATTTGGTATGACCAACGTTATTCTTCAACACAACCTGAACTCTCTTAGGCAAGCTTCCTTGTAGTCTTCTTGAAGGACATTCCAAACTCTTCTTCGGATGTTGGCGGCCTTTTGTTCCATTCTCTGTCAAGATGATCCCACTCTACTTCAACAGTGTTGAGATCTGGGCTTTGAGTGGCCAATACATAACCAGTAGTTTTCCATCATGTTTTTTTTTCTATGGAGTTATATATGCAGGAAGCTTGCGAACTATTGCTCAAGACTGCATAAAAGTCTGGCTCTTTGGAAGCAAAAGATGACGAAATGAGGGGCAGCTCAAGATTTTTGCACAGTACTACAGATTGGTTTCCCTAAAGTTATAAGCTTAGATTTTCAACTGAAAACCACAACAGGTGCTATACTTTTGGTCCCACTTTGTGTATTATTGGCACTATTTAAAATTACATTATGCTCCATAGTTGTTTTAAAAAAAAATGGACCACAAACTATTGCATATACAGCACTAATAATGGGTCATGAAGGTGAAGGGTTACAGTAAAAATATGAAGAATAAACTGTGGAATTCCTTTGTTTAAATAAGATATCAAACATGCATAGTGATTTAGCGCCTATCCAATTTTTTCCTGGTTTGTCATGTTTACCCATGATTCTTAGCAGGAAGCAGTTTTTATCTCCCGGTTAGACGGTCTCTGCCTGTCCGTAGTAAAAGTCAACTTTAGGCAGAAATAAATGAAAAACACAGAGGACATCATGAAAAACATCATACATGGCCGACGTTAGCTACATTGTTGATTACTTTGTGTTTTCTGAAGGTGTTCATTGTAGAGCATTATGGAATTACAAAAGCACAGCAGCATATAAATACCTGGCATGTACCAACATATACAAAGTTGATGTTTAAAATGCAGTTCATTTTTGGTTTGTTAAAGGAATGCAAAGACTTTTTATTTATGAAGGCTTTCAGTAGAGCCCCGCCAGAGTGTCAGTCAAGCTAAACATATGGCATGGCTACTGCTAAGTGAGAGTGGAGTCATGGTGCATGAAGTGTGAGGTGTAAAATCTACTACATATTAATAGAGCTCTGGTTCAACTTGTGCCATTGTTGGATGTCCCAGCAATTCAAGGAAAATGAATTCTCTCAGTACTTTTATAGGTTACTGCTGGCTTCCACCGAAGAAGAGGCAAAAGCTAGCCTGTGCTACAGACACACAGCTAATGAGGTCTTCTCTGGTGGAGGCCGGCCGTAACCCATAAAGAGCTCTGGATCGGGATGCATTCCAGTGGGTTTCTTACAAAGAAAGTAGAAAAATCTAGGATGCCCTCTCTTGAGTGGGTATTTTTAATCTCAACACATCAAGTCACGGTAGTTTCCTTTCCACTTCCTTCATTGTGGAATGCAAGGCATAGGGCACAGAAACTTTTGTTGAAGTTCTTGATGTGCAGTCATGTTATGAAAATCAGTGGCACAAGCTGAACCTCGGCTCATTTAAGAAAAGCATTTAGCAGCTAGCTACATATTTTAAGGTCAATTTTGGTTACCTGTTTTTGCTGCACTCTGTCATGCAGTTTCAAAACAAAACAGAAACAGAAACAAAACCGGTGAATGGAAGTTGTCATTTGTCTTGGCAACACACTTTGGCTTCTGAAGAAACATGTGGATACCCTGAATAATGAACACAGTTAGGGCTGAACGATTTTAGGAAAACATGTGATATGCGACGACATTATTGAATATCGCGATAACGATATGACTTGCGATATTTAAATATTTCATGTTTTTGTTCACTCTGCTTTCTGCCAACACAGACTGATGCAGTCACTTAAAAACAGAAATGCACCGTTTCCATTCAAACATTTATTTTTATTGGGAAAAATGCAGCTACACCTGAAATGCTGGCCATAAATCACCTTGCCCCCTTAAACATTTTCTGCTTCTGTAAACAAAATTAAATTGGAATAACAACTTAAAGCATTCGAAATTTAAAATAAAATTAAATCATAATCACTCCAACTGCAATGTCTCAACTTAAACTGGTAACCTTTTTTCTAACCACTGTTGAGCCAAGAAGGTGTTGCAGAATGGGGTCTGGGGGGCTACGTGTGCTTAAATGATGACATTAAAACAACATAAAATAACAATACAACAATGACGTACCTTTATGGTGAGTTCTTGGCCAAAAAACCTAGCACAAGGAACAATCAGCAACAGTTATTGGATACCCGACGGGTTGGGCCAGGTTCGGACAAATATTTCGAAATGTTACTCGGGTTCGCTCACGTCAGCACAAAAGCGTTTGATATTTAAAATAGTAAAGTTACTTTTTGTTCATAAAAAAAAAATACAGTAGGCTTCCAGCCCGAAACACGCCTCCTTTCTGAGCACCCGACAACGGGAGCACAGAACGCGCGCGCTGTGTGGGCAGATTCATGACAGCGAGTATCATTATAATCACTTAACAGCGCCTGTTTTAGCCAAACATTACAATTCCAGTCGGGTTTGGACAGAAACATATAAATGCAAGTCGGGTTCGGTCACTGCTCTGTCGGGTTCAGGTCGGGTTTGGACAGAAATAAGAGGCCTGAACAGCACTCTAGTTTGTAAGACGTCACCCTTCATAAAACCAAAATGCGTCCAAATAAAAGACGTGCTTTTCCTTTTAATCACCAACTCGTCCTTGCCCAAGTTTGCCTCGCTCAACTCACTACCTTCAGTTATCACAACAACGCTCTCTACACCTAAAACACCATGCGCTATAAAGAGGCCAGGGGGTGGGCTTCTCGGGCAGCATGGCAGCATCTGATTGGCCAAATATTTTGACATTCAGTGTGTGAATGCATGGCACATAAAATGTAGACTACATTTTATTGAAATTTAAGTAATCTTTGCAATACATCTATCGCAAGCGTTGATATCGCAATAACGATACATTTTAGATATATCGTGCCGCCCTAAACACAATGACATTATTTTCACCTTGTTCCTGCACTCAGTGACTCTTTGTGTGAATTATGGGCATGACTTTGCTATTCTACAACATACATTAAAAATTACAAAACAAAAAGTGCAACAGTAAACATTACTGATTTAGGTAAACCATCATGAAACACACACTATCTGGTGTCAGTTGTTTCTACAGTGGTGTCTCCAGGAATAAGCTGGATGTGACGGGTGGCTGATGAGGCAGAAAGCAGTGGTTGCAGTTCATGTTTGGTTCTTTTAATATATATATATTACCTTCTCTTTTTTTTTCAGAATCCCACGTGACCCAAGTCTAGCTAGACAAAAAATAGTGACTTTTCTGGAAAAATGGCAAACAAGGAACAAATGAAACAGACTGCAGCCATGGTGCTGGGGTGCTTGGAGAAAGTGTCCTCCTTTGCCGAGTCCTTCAACCCTCTGTTTGGCATCGTCACCTCACTGGTTGGGGTAGTGAGGAAAGGCTTGGTGGAAGATGAAGCCAACGCCCTGGACAAGAACTTCCAGGAGATTCATGAGAAGTTAGAGAGCATCTCTGTGCAGAACAAGCAGCTGCTGGACCAGATCCACCTTTCTGAGATCAACAAAAACTATGGCGACATGGAAAAGAACATCGAGGAGCAGTACCGAGCATTGAAGAACATGGTGGACCGAATCAGGAAGGACCCAGAAAAAGATGAGTATCACAGAAGACAGTTCAAGAACATCTTTAGAAAACAAAAGGGCCGTATGAATTTGAATGCGTACTATGACGCCATCATGGAAGAGCACGGCCCTTTTGGAAGGCCACTGCTGAAAGATTATCTAGAGCACTGCGACAGGGACAAGAAGATTATGGAGGCTAAATGTGCTCATCTGACCTACATCTTCCACATTGGCCTCATGGCCCTGATGGCCTACTATGTGGTCATTGATGATGATGTGGATGAGTTCAGAGAAGAATGGGGCCAAAAGGTCATCGACATTCAGGCCAAGATGCAAGAAGTCCTGGATGACTGTAGAGAGGAGTGATGCTAAATGCAATGAAATTTTGTTGAACCATAGCTGTCTTAGTCTCTGCTACTTTATAATGGAGCCAATGAAACAAAATCATTGCTATTTATACTGTAAGCAATGAAAACACTAGTTTTTTTTTTTTCTTCCTGTGTTGTTTCTATGCCTTCTTATTGGATTAGCACTTATAATTCCAATCTTTTATTTACTTATATTTTAACTCGCCATATTTGTGTATTATGACAAGTGTCATTCATGTTAGCACTTTCTTGAATCCTGGACCATACTCTTTATGCGCTTGCACAAAAATAAATGTTTGGCTTGACCATCAACAAAACAAATTTCGGCGCTTTATTTCATTGACTCTAACCTTGAAAAAAGGTGCACCGTGTAATAACATTTATCAGCCAAATTATATCACTTTGGCTAAAACATATTCTCAATACGGTCAGTGTAAAAGGACGTAGCTTGCTTCAAAGCTGTTCATGTGTACCCACCAGAGAGCAATATTCAAGTCAGTGTGTTTTGCAGCAGTAGGCTATTGACATCTGCAGGCTTAACAAAGAATTACATTACATAGCATGTTAAGACTGGAACACTTGTCTACTGAATCTACCTACATCGTAGATTCCCAAGCTGTCATCCTAAGAGACTTAAAACACTGCTTTGCATATTTATTCACCCACTTGAACTTTACCCCATTTTATTTTTCTAGAACGTCTTTTGTTGGCCCAGGTACAGTTGTGAGCAAACAAATTCCAAATTCCTTATTGTATTATTTTTTTATTTTTAAACTGAAAAGAAGTAAAACACAACCACTGCATAAATAATAACATCTTCCTACAAGTGTTAATATATTTTATGAAATTTTAAAAAGGGGTTTGCAGATTTTACAGTTAAAAGGGTGTCCAAGCTCATCAGATGGGCAACCCCAAGCTTTTACCATATTATAAAGTATATCATACCATATCATCCACCCATCTAAACCGCTTATCCATCAGGGTACACCCGAGGCTAAGATGCCAATCCATCTCAGGGTTAACACATAGATAACAACCATTCATTCTAACACCTATGGGCAATTTAGCATAGTTAGCCAGTTGACTTAATCTGCACTTTTTTGATCTGCGGGACGAAACTAGAGCACCCAGAGGAAACCACGCAGGTATGGGGAGAACGTGCAAATTCTGCACAGGAAAGCCCTCGTCTGCCACCAGGTTCAAACCCAGGCAGGACCTTCTTACTGTGAGGTAGCAGTGCTAACCACCACACCACCTGTAAAACAAGCTTAGACTTATTTTAAATTTTAAGTCTTATCTTAGTCTAATCTTAAAATCAATCTACGTTCCTTTAAAGTGCCTGACTCTAGTTCTCATGCTAATGGCACTTCAGTCACGAGAAACCTGCCCAAGCTTGTCTGCTGTTTTAGATGTACAGTAGTTCAATATATAACTACCGTGAAGATGCAAACAAATCTGTATTAGCTACATGTAGATTAAGATTGATTGATTTCCTTCGCAGAAAATGTATTGAAATCAGTGCCATGCAATGTTTTCGAACACTTTGGAATCTTATTTATCATCATATTGGTTCAATAGTGATTTCTTATCTTTTGGGATGCATTGCTTTGGTCTAGTTCATGTTTAATCCAGTATGATTTTCTAACTTACAATACATCAGGAAATATTCAGTCTTTTTCGGTCTCCTGCTAAATAGCCTTTTATTGACAGTGTTGTACTCAACCTACAGAATACCAAAGAAACCTGGGCTCCAACACATAACAAACCTGCTTGTCTAGTTTAACCTTTAGAACAATTCGTGACGGTTAGTCTAACAGCTTTTCCCATGTTTGGATTTAATACAGATGAATGTTGAAGCTCGTCTACAAAACCTGCTCTAACACCAAAGCAAAGCAAAAACCCCATTTCAGAGTACTTTTACTTTCGTAGGCTTTTGTAGCTCTTTTGTAATACTAAAATAACCATATTACTGTATTACTGTAATTGTAGAAACTTCTTTTTTTCTGTTGCCCAGGACAGTTGGTGTTGTCCCAACCCATTTCCCAAAGCAGAGTCCTCTGAATAGTGAAAGGGGAAATGTTCGCAGCATGTTACTCATTTATCTCAGAGTGTTTCTGAGACCGAGCAGGAGATTGGAGTCCATCCAAAAGGGGAGTGTCTCAAAAAAAAACCCTAGCCTATAAATACTCGCCGTGCTCTGAAGACTGCAGCTCTTCAGCACAGCTGGGCTTCACTGAGACACCACCGAGGCCACCTCTGCACATTTCACCGACTAACTGTAAGCCTTTTCATCCTTTCAGCCTTTTGTTCAGTTCTTTCATATTGTGCTTCTTTTCCTTTGATTTCTTTTCTGTTTTATTTGCTCACCTGTGTTAACATGGCAAACAGTCATGGTTCAGTCAGCAGTGGCATATAAAGAGATGTCTGTAGGCCTACCTGTTTACAATGTGCCCTGGATTTGGTAGAGTCTGAATTATAATGGATACAATAAGGGAAAGGTTGTGTGATGGCTGGGTCTTCGGCTTGAGCAAACGCATACTAACATTTGGTTTGCAGTGTCAGAGAAGCAGGATTAGCAACAAGGATGTGGGTTTGACGTTCAAAAAAATAAAACAATAACAACAACTTGCTAAGGATAAAAGACCAAAAGGACTTTGTGCTGCCAAGCTAGGACCCTGGATTGGGTTTAGTTTTTGTTGGGAGCTTTAAAATGAGCAGTGACATTAAAAAGAGATCTTTGAAGGCCTACATGTTTACCATGTACACTGTATTTGTTGATGTCTGGGGTGTAAGAGGTGTAAGAAGGAAAGGTTGATGTAAGATGGCCTGATCTTGAGCTAGAGAAAACACTGACGTGTGTGTGACACTTATAGTCTGTATAAGCAGCAACCAAGGATGGGTTTTTGAGATTAGTAGTAGTAATAATAATATTATTATTATTAATAATAATAATAATAATAATAATAATTATTATTATTATTATTATTATTATTATTATTATTATT
>JAQLOM010000019.1:881370-909170 GCA_030068315.1 Chrysichthys thysi
TATTATTATTATTATTATTATTATTATTATTATTATTATTATTATTATTATTATTATTATTATTATTATTATTAAGACCGTGCTAATAATAATTAAAGGGGAATGGACTTTAGGCTGACAAAATATGGAGCTCGATTCTGTTTAGTTTTCGTTTGGAAAAGGAAAGAGACTTTTTTTTTGGGAATTCGATGGAATTCCCCGGGGATGGGAGTCGGTTTCCGAGCTCGTCACGTGACTGGAACGGGACGGGGGGGGGGTGTAAAAAGGCACCGGGAGCGCGCGCGCGCGAGGGGAATCATCATAACAATAGGTCAGTTTTTTAAATAAAAGCGTGCAGTTCTGATATGAATAAACGCTATTATCTTTATTTGGCTCATAATGCTAGTTGACACGACACGGAATCAGGGTTCTTCCGGGATTGGGGCGGTGTGTGTGTGTGTTTCTTTATGTACTGTGGTGGTGTTTTTTTCTTCTTCCGGGTTTGTACCAGGACAGGAGCATTTCTGTGGGTGTGGGATGAGACCTACGTGAGGAAAGCTAAACACACACAGAACCCTGATTTAAATGAATTTTTACATATGTTAGATCCCCCCTCCCTCCCTCCTTCCTTTGGGTGTGGTCAGCAAACTGTTTCACAGGACCTGTCAGTCTGACTGAGATGATTATTGGGAATTCTGCATCCTTATCCCAATGTGAACTAAAAGTTTGTGGAATATCGAAAGTGCATGGGCAGCGTCAGCCATTCAGCTATCGGATTGGCCGATTTGATTGTTCGGTAGTCAATAATCGTCATGAGACTTGAAAGTTTGAATAATAATTACCTCTAGGATCTAAAAAAAAAAAAAAAAAAAACACAAAACAAAAAAGAAGCCTTTGTACTCACACTGGCCTCTAGCAGCTCTATCTTGTCTACTCATCAGCTCTATATCAGCTCTATATCATGTTATCAAGCATATCTTGTGTGAAATAAGGTGTACAGGGTGTAATGAAGATTCTTTCAATAGCTTCCTTTCACTGATTCGCTGGCTTATGCCACACGCACGCACACACACACACACACAATACCTTGAACCCCACCCATGCAGATTTCTGACATTTTTCTTTTTTCATAATATGCAAAGCAAACTATTCCTAGTACTGTTCTTCTCTTTCAAAACTGTGGTGTCATATTACTCACAGGCGTCTGTCTGTCAGTGACTACAGAACATGTTGATAGTTGTAAAGAATTTTGCCAATGAATCGCGGCGAGGCCGAGCTTAACCCTTCTTGTCGTCAGACAGCTGGAGCACGTGGATTCACACAAAACCGGAAAGGCAAAGTCAACTAGATTCTAAGGCCTGCTAAGGAAACACTCTGGCAAACGGGAGGGAAACCATAGCGACCACGTAGCAATTTCAAAATATTTATCGTAGCTTTTTCATTGCAACTACCTGAGCAGGATGTTGCACAGCATTGCGTTGCTCATACAGCCGCACACACCTGCACTTTTTTCCACATGCACTTCATACTGTTTCTGCAAACTATCTTTAATATCTTCTTTATTATATGTTTAGATTTCTTTTTATACTCCTGTGTATGTAAATAATGTCACTGGGTAGTAAAAAGCAGCTCGTTGTGTGTCGTACTGTGTTTGGTGGTTATGTGTGTGTGTGGATTTGATTCGACTTGAATTCGTTTTGGGTCAATACTAATACTGTTACTTTTAGATGAAGCCGCATTGATTATGGAATTGATTTTGAGATCACCTGCGTGAGAAGTTTTTAAATGACTTATCTTGCTGTGTTACAGGAGGAACATTTGCCTCCCTTGACCCATTAAGACAGGACCCACTTCCTCACATCCAACATGAGCGCCGTGGCGGAATGGATCCTAGAGAACAGGGACAAGATTGAAAAGGGAGTGGAGATCCTAGGTCACGGCTGCGAGGTCCTGGCAGACACGGTCGGCCAATTCCATCCCGTCCTGGAGGCCGTTTTTAAGGTCTCAGCTGAACTCCTTGGCAACCCAGAGGGCAGTGAGGCTCGGTATCTTGCTGAGCAATTTGAAAGCGTCAACCAGAATCTGAAAAAGATCCAGGGTGAAATTCAGAAAACGGAGCTGGCGCTGAAGAGGTCATCGCTGAACATCCAGTACTTTAACTTCTACACACAGATAAGCAGCCAGTATGACATGTTTAAATATATTTTCACAGCCAAACCCAAGTTTAAGAAGTTGAAGGTAGAGGAGTTCCTCATCCACTTTGAGGAATGTGAGGGAGAGAAGAACCTTGAGTGCTTGTACGATGCCATCGTTAAAGAGGACAGCTCTGGGTCTACCATGCTGGGTACGATTCTGCTCACTGAGCAGCGGAGCAGGAGGGCAGTGGAGGAATTCTGTGCTGGCATAAAGAAGGTGTTCGTGGTCGGGATCATAGCGTTGATGGGGTACGCTGCACTAAATGAAGGTGGTGTCGATGAGGACTTGAAGAATAAATGGCAGAATCGCATGGAGGATGTGGAGACGTGCATGAAGGCAGCAGTGGATGAATGCGTGAACAAATTTGCTGAGCAAGCCACAACTGACGTGGATAAAAAGCTCAAGGAGAGGCAGAGCAGTGTCGACCCTGAGTTTACTAAATTCGTATTAGATGCCCTTGTTGACAAGTACGACTGGGTCTCATGGTCAGTTAGGGTGTTTAAAGATGATGACAGCAAACTTGGGAAGCTCCTTTCTGGCAAGCGGCGCCATGTAAGTAGTGGCGCCGACAATTATTTTGAGCATGTGGGCAATAATAAAATAAGGATTGTGGTGTCTTTCACGGCGGACCCTAAACCACTCGAGAAGAACCAGATAAAGGATCTAATAGAGGAACAGAAAGGCAGCATGGAATCTATAGCCGAGTCTCTGTGCGAGAAATTTCCCAGCTGCCTTGTCCATGCCGTCAGTCGCGCTATCAAAGTGGAGGAAGCCAATAATTTCCAGCCTGAGCACTTTTATTATATTCATCACAAAAAAGCATTCATTTGTATCCACTCAGAATAATGAAATCTATATATTGCAATCAGAGTCTGTGTGCTTAATTTGGAATCGCCAAGCTCCGATTAATTTTTTCCCCCCAAAATGTATGATGCTTATGATGATGATTATTGTTGTTGTTCTTTTTGTTGTTGCTGTTATAGCACTTAATTGTGGAAACAAGACAGATTTAGAGCACATTAAGCTCTCAAGAAGGAAAAAATGGACTGAAAAGAAGTTTGTTATTGTTTTTATGTTCATACACTATATTAACTCTTACATATATAAATAAACCCAAACTTTAGTAAACCTACTCCCATCTCATGACCTATTATTACTGATACACTGAACATAAGAAGCTTGGCTGGATATGCACTTTCCCTCTTAAAATTTACGCAAGAGCCTCTATTAATATCTATTAAAACATATTGTTAATGTTTTAATAGATATTAATGTTGTGTGTGTGTATGTATGTTTTTGAGATAGATATATAGATAGATATTTCAACAGTATTGCTTATTAATCATTTTATATACATAATTCTATTTTTTTTGTATAATATTATAAAGCATAGTGGTGGTAAAATCTATCACTGTATCTGCACAAAGACCTACTGTATGTTTAACAATATATATATGCATGTATACACACACATTACATATACAGTTTTATATATATATATATATATATATAAAACTTACATTTTTTTTGTACAGCAGGTTTATTTGCAGCAGGTCATTTCTAGAATACATATTAGTGAATAATCAGTAAACAATAAATGAAAGGGCAGTAACATGACTTCATAATCAACATTTTATTGTTTGTTATTGTGTGAACACTCACTAAAACTGACTATATAATAATATATTCGCCTGGGTCACATTGCGTAAATCCGTTTCTCCAGACGTAAACAGCAACGACTTGGTTTTAGAAAAGCTTTGATATTTTACAAATTAATAACCAAAATTCTTTTTCTAAACTACTGTATGAAAATATTAAGTGTTAAATACCCCAGCAGTGAACGGTAAGTAGGATTTTCACATTTCATCAGTATCAGTCTAATTGAACAGAAGTTAAATAAATAAATAAATACATCTCCTACTACTACTAATAATAATAATAATAATAACAATTAATAAAAAATCTCTGCATACTCAGTAGCCAGCCTTGATGTTCCTAGTGTTATTCCTCCTGCTTATTAAGTTGCTTCATGAAAACATTTATTGCACAAAAAGTCACCAGTGCATCATTTATCCACAGCTGTGGTACGTTTTATGAATCTCCTCATGCTTTCATTATAGCGTATAATACTCTTCTGCTTAGCCTTAACTATGCTGTTTCGATCCTTTTATACAGATGCTAAATATCTGCGTATGATTTACGGGCTATGCATTTATCATATTTTGCATTAGTAGAACATCATAGCTTCGGTTTCCTCCCACAGCCCAAAGACATACAGATCATCTGACTAATCTACCTTGCCCAGAGGTGTGAATGGTTGGCTATGTCTCTGGAGCCTTGTGAGGGATTGGTGACCTGTTCAGGGTGTGTCTCGCCTCTCACCCAATGTCAGCTGGGAATGCCTCCACTGGAGAAGCAAAATAGAAAAAGGAAGGATGGATGGATATTCATCCTGGGATTTTGTGTGAAAATGTGGACAGTGGTAGCTCAGGGGTTAAGATGTTGGCCTCCTGATTGGAAGGGCGTGAATTCAAATCCTAGCACCGCCAAACTGCCACTGTGGGGTGCTTGAGTAAGGCCCTTAACTGCTCAGGTGTATAAATGAGCTAAATGTAAGTTGCTCTGGATAAGGGTGTCTGCCAATTGATGCAAGTTAAGATTGAAGTTGACTTTTAATTCACCAGTAGTTATGCTGTCATGCCTGTAGAGGGAGGCATAAGCATACTAATGTCCCATTGCAACCTTTCTGCCATGAATCAAAGCGAAAATCTACTTATTTCTTATGCCATTGTCTCATGAGTCACAAAGAATCCAACAGATTTGACAGTCACATGAGACCCAGTGTAACACCATATCAAAATACTCGATAATTGAGAGCGGGGAGAAAATGCTGAGGAAATAAGCAGAAAGTGCATGTTGCATACACACAAGTTCGTTTTGTTCATTTGATTTAATGATGATATATTGCCTGTTTTTAGGTGTTACTTCTTCCTAAGCTTTATACATCATTGAATTCCATTGTCAAACTTTATACTTCACTGACTACTCGCACAAGATTTATGGTTCCTGGGGAAATAACACCACACAAAAGCAACAGCAAAAGTCATTTTTATTGCTGTTATTTTCAGAATGCAATACAATCACATTTACAATCACTGTTAAACAGGTCGGGGGGAAAATCGTAATGTGCTCCAAGAGCTGTCACTGAGGTAAGACAAGATTAACAGACTTGTATAGAAAGATACTGATGTTAACATGTAAAATACATGTAACAAATGTATTGATTAAACGTTATAGAGAAAACAGGATAACTGGAAATTTGCAAACCATTAGCGATTGGGTTTGATTTGAATTTGAGGCAAACCTGCAAAGCTAGGTATTAAACTTGATGACCTGTTGTACAAGGTCAAAGCTTGGAAAGTCCATGGCTATGATCCCGAAACACAGTGAAGACCCTTCAGCGAGCATCATTTGCAGATAATCATACAGCCAAGGGTCCATCTTTTCTGCCACTCTTTTCGGTGTCAGAAACATGGCTTCAAACGTACCGATGCCTGTGCCACTGGAATAGGTGAGGATGACAGAATTTCCTCCGCACTCTTTCATGGCTAGATTGAGGTGCTCAAAGGTTTCTTTCTCTTTGTCCTTAATGTGAATGACCTTGTAGTCCCCCTTGGTGTCAGTTTCCAACTGAGGCACGCCAAGCAAAAAGCTGCCTTCCTGTACAAACACGATCTTTCCTCTCACTTCATCCAGTCGTGGCATGGTAGACTTCACCCAGATGCTGCTGTCACCTTCGATGAGCTTTTCAACCATTTCCTGGACTTTACTTTTATCAAACAATTCGGGCTTGAGCCGGGCGAGGACGGTCTCGCTTGGGAACTCCGTCAGGAACGCCTTGAGCGTGTCAAGAGCCTTGGTGAACGTCGAGTGCTCGTAAATGATCCCATGCATGAGGTACAGCGTGTCATCGAAAGCGTACACTCGGAGGTCCAGGTAGCGAATACCTGCCTTCAGCTGATCCTCCAGGCTCCAGGCCTGGCACTCGGCTGCAGGTCCTCCATAAAGTGCCATGGTATCATGGGTTCCAGGTATGGTGATTTCAGACAGGAGAGTGCTACCATCCAGCTCCTTCATCCATCCGACATTGTAGGACTCCGGAAGGACAAGCTGCTGCTTATCGTTGAAAGCCGGACTGTCACTTTCGCTCTTTCCAGGATGCAGCCTGGAGCAAAAGTGGAAAAGGTGTGCATTTGAAAAATTAAAATTTTTGGCCATGGAGGGATCTAATGCATTTGTAACTGAACTGTGAGATCATTGTGCAAGCCTGTACTTGCCTTGATACACCCTATCACCCTATGTCAATACACACGCATAAAGGATTTTGATAAGGCACTTTAAGGTGTTCTCCTAAAGCAAACACTGAAATGAACAGAATTGAGATAGATTCAAACTGTGTAAATGTTAAAGGTTGTAAAGCACTGCTGAAATAAAAAAAAAAGGTATAATTAATGGTATCTGGTTAATAAACAAGTTCACCTGGCAATCCATTGTCATTTCATACTTACAGAATAATGAGTGACACACAGAGGATTTGGTCGATGTGTGTTTTCTTCATCTTTGCCTGTAATTAACAGCGAAAAATCATTAGATATCATAAAAAGGGTTTATATTTTACAACAGCACATTCCCAGCAAAAACAGGATGTTCAACTAACGTTAACTTGTGGTTCTCCTGTTCGGGGAACGTAGTCGAACAGGAATATTCTCCAAAGGTTCCCTAAAGGTCCCTGCATTGAAACTGTTTGGAAAACCTTAGGAGGACGTTCAATAAACATAAACATAATCATGCAACCAGATCTAATGTTATATTGACATAAAACAAACCTTCCTGGCAAACCATTGGACAACCAAACCAACCTTCATGGAGCATTCCTGTAACCTGGAAATAACTTTTCCAGAATGTTCCAGGAAGCAAAATTTGTTAGCTGGGTTCACTTTGTAACTAAAGATTTGTCTAAAATGAAGATGATATTTTAAAAAAAAATCATTGCTCATGAACAAATCAAAACCCACGAATTAGGTCATTCTTAAATCACCTGTGATAATGTTACAATGAGTTTATGATCTTAAAACCTTACTCTCTGGGTTAATTCCTACCAAGTGAAACACTTTGAAACTCTACAAAACGTCGTAAGTGCTTCATATATTTCATTTACTTTGATCTATAAATCTAGCGGAATTAATAAACTACAGAAAATGTAAAAGAAAATACTCACTCGACGAGGTGAACCAGTCTGAGAAAGCGAGGCTAAGTGTGGGAGGTGTTTGATTTCACAGGCTTTAAACAAAAGACAGGGTGTGTATGCAGTACATTTTGTCTGGTAATTTATCATGCTTTGGTACACTTGATGTTATGTGAGGTGTTTTAGATTGCATAGTGGACATGTGTAGATAAAAGCCATGTCTCAGACTGTTCACGCATCTATATCAAGAGAGCTGCTATGGAGGTCAACAGCTTTAAGTTCTTGGGGTCACCCTAACTTCTGGTGGACAGAGTACATCACAGCTGCCATTAAAAAGGCCCCTCAGTGCCAGAGACGGCTTTAACGCCATAAGACTGTTCAACTATCTCTTACATAACACACAAATAAGACCTGCTGACACTTCACGGGTAATGGAAGGTCATTCTGCACAGTCACTTTAACACTCAAGTTAACACTCACTCAATCATCTTCTGCAGCTTAATCCTGTTCAGGGTCACGGGGAAAAGCTGGAGCCAAGAACTGTTATTTATGTGTGTGTGCAGTGCACTCCACAATTACTGGAACACCTTGTAAAGATTAGTAAAAAGAGGTAGAAAAAAAATCTTCCGGTGAAGTAGCTTCATCTCACACTGGAGAAAAATCCAACCTTTAATCGGAACAAATTTATGGAGAGAAAAACGAATCCCTTGAAATCAAGAAATAATTATTTTCAACAAAAACACGTGTGCCACAATTATTGGAACACTTGCCTTTCATACTCTGTCAACAAAACAGCAGTGAGTTTCCTCCTATAACATTTTATAAGGTTGGAGAATCCAGAGGATTGCATCTAAGACCATTGCTCTTTACAGAATCTCTCCAGATCATCCAGGGTCTTGTGCACGCTCCTCTTCAGCTCGCCCCACAGGTTTCAGGTCAGGGGACTGAGATGGCCACATGGCAGAAGTTTGATTCTGTGGTCAGTTAATCATTTTTGATTTGATTTTGATTTGGACATATGCTTCAGGTCATTGTCCTGCTGGAAGATCAGTCTTCATCAAAGACCAATGATCATCAGTTTTAGTTTCCTGGCAGAGGCAAGTAGATTTTGATTTAAAATATCCTGGTAATTCATGTAGTCTATGATGCCACTTACCCTAACAAGGCATCCAGGGTCTTTGGAGGAAAATCAGCCCCACAACATCACAGAACTTTCTCATCCCTTTTTTTTCCCAACTAATCTTCACAGCATGTTCCAATAATTTTGGCAGACACTGTGTTTAGATTATGCCTTTTAGCTTTTCATCTTTTTTTTTTTTTAATAAACATTGTATTTGCACTAATGTATAATTTGTGAATGTAATCTCATTTGTCTTTTAATGTCATTGCAAGCTAATGTATGTTTCTTGTTACTGTATTGTAACGGGCGGCCAATTATTTTTTATAACTGGAAGTGAGCAGAAGGTTTTAGAATTGTGAAATGCTTAAAACAATGAAAATAACTGCCCGATATTTTGAATATTTAAAATATTCAAGATTCTGCGCTATTCATAGATCCTTATTTAACCCATTAGCTTCTGTGGTCTCCATTTGGGGATCATATAATGAATGGCATAAAAAATAGATGGCATGTCCCATGATCCCCATTTGGGACTTTGACTACAAATTGAAATTTCAGAAACATTAACAGTCATATTTCTTGAAAGTAGATGTTTTTGTTACTGTTTGGGTGTAAATGAATAGAAACACATGAAAATATTCAGAAGAAAAAATTGACAGTTAATGGGTTAAATGTAAGTACATAGAGTTGATCAGGGGTTTTGCACAAACGTGTGGAGTCCATGCCATCTTGCTGTGAGGTGACAGTGCTGACCACTGCATCACCATGGCAGCTTCAATAGTACAATTTGTAATAAACAGAAGCACTAGTGCGCTCAGACGTTTTGGACCCTACAGTATGACAATTAAACTCCAGCACATAACTAAAGAGGCAGAACTGAATGTTTTTAAAAAGTGGTTAAAATATAGGTAATGCAAAAAAAATTATGATTACTATTATTGTTGTTGTTATTATTATTGTTGTTATTATTTACTAGCAATATATAAAGGTATAAATTGGACGGACGCGCCGTGCCGCGTGGGGGCGCTGTGACATGAATACTCGTTAAACGCAACCGTCTCGCGCTCCTTTTCCGATTCCTGTCGGTTTGGTGATGTAATGAAGTAAAAGAGGAGTAAAAAATGGCGGAGAACAGTGGCACAGATCCTGCCGTGGACACGAACACCGAGGAAAATGCTGCCACCAGCGGGACCATCATAATGGTCACTGTGAAAACACCCAAGGATAAGGAGGAAATAGCGATCTCGGACGACGCGTCTGTTGCACAGGTATGTCGGGGCTCACCCGCGATGATCAGCGGGGCTTTTTTCTCGGCTGCTCCGCCGTGAATGGCCGCTTTAGCCGAGACGCTAGTTAGTTAGCTAGCTCAGCTAGCCTGTTTACGACGACAATAAATTCAGGACGGCTTTTTTGGGAACTATAGATACAAAAATGTCTGATATTCAAACACATTCGCGCTTTAGGATCACGTAGATCAGTATTTACGTCACGGGGCACTGGAAAGTTCTGTATAATACTCGTAATCTTGATTAAAATAAATAATATTGAATTTAGGATGACGCTGTGAGTTTAGCTCGAATCGTTACCGGCTATGGCGGCGGCCAACGGGAAGATTCTTCGGCCAAATCCCAAATGGCTCCCGTTTAGACGCGTAGTACACTAGGTAGGGTGAATATTTTTCCAGCACAAGTAGTCCACTTCCTTATAGGGAGCAGGGAGCGGTTTGGGCTGTAACCTTATTTACTAGCAATATAGATAGGCGGTCGGTTTAAGGTTTATAAGAGTAATTAAAAAAACCATTTTTAATTGTTAATATTTATATTAGAGTACTTTAATTGTTAATATAATTATGTGTATTTGTTTGGTCAAAGCAGGTTAGGTTTGTGTATCTGAGGAGCTAAATGAGTAATTAGCATTAGCTGGCTTAGAAGGTTCTAGGTTTTTAGGAGTAAGGCTGATTTAAATTTTTTTTCTTGGTCATTTTAGTTAGGTTTTTTTTGGCATTAAAAGAAAGTCTGCGGGTTAGACATTAAAATGCCCCTGCTTCAGTTATGTCAATGGTTTTCCCCCAGAAACATTTACATATTTATTTATATAAATAAATTAAACGTGTGTGTTTTAATGTTACATCAGGCTCGTGCACGGAGCGATGTAAACAGGCACGGTATGATTATCGTTCGACAGCATCGCGGTTTTAATGATACCGATAATATATCGTTGTGTCACTTCATTATTTGGTTAGAGAAATTTCTGGAAGATTTTATGGACTGTAAGATAAGATAAGATAATCCTTTATTAGTCCCACAAGTGGGAAATTGCACTGTAGTTCAAGGAGTGAAATTAGCGCCTAGTATTTAGGTATAAATATTTGGAATATTCATAGAAATATTTAAGAGCATCATATTTTTATGGGTTTTCCCCCTAGATGTAATCAAATTACATTTAAAAAAATTTTTTTTACTTGTGACCGTTTGCACAAGTCTGGTATTATGATTCGGAATTGATTGTGAGACACTGATCTCGATTTGAGTACAAAAGAAGGCAGTTTATGATGCATTACATCACACCGCTGATGAATTCTCGAATCTGATTGGTTTGAAGTCGTTGATGGTTGATTTGCTATAACAGCACCTCGGACGGTATTGGAGCTTACATTAATCCTTTATTGTTTCTACACCAACAGATTTCTCACAAGGACTTGCATGAGGTGTGCACGATATAATAAAAGCCTAATAATAAATGGTGAAATCAATGAGGTGATGTTTAAAAGTTGTGGAAGGAGTCTCCAATGTCAGTGCTTTGTACTAGAGGTAAAGCTGTAAGTTTAGGCTTTACCTAAAGCCTCTAGAGTGACCTCTTAAGTTCAGAGGTGTCTTGGAGACGATTTCTGACTTCACGGGAACATGACAAGTTGTTGGGGTTTTTTTTTTGTTTGTTTTGTTTTTTGTCTTGTTAATTTCGAGAGAGAGACAGAAAGGCTGGTGAGGAAACAACAGTTTATAGCTGCTATAATGGGATTGATGGCAGGAACTTGTTTCATGACTGCTCTGTGACATTAAATGCAACTGTGAAGGGATAAAAACAATATGATGTGTCACTTTAAAAAAAAAAAAAAAGAAATACAGACTAATATTATGAGGGGAATAAAATGTCTCAGGATGTTGTTGGAGGAAAATAATCATCAGGATGGTAACAGCAATGATGCTTTGTCACACTAGTCTCCTGTTGATTATTTTAAAACAACATATTTGGCATATTTGCTTTTTATCCTGCATTTCAAGAATAACGTGCAAATGTTGGTCAAGACGTCAGAACAAAAATATCAGGAAGAATGGTTGCGTAGAATAGGTCTGTTTATATATTTTACATCATTGTGTATCTGAGTTTGAGTTGATGAATTCCATACATGTGTCTAATTGAATATTTATATTTGTGTTGAGAAACAAGGCAGGTAATACTCAGTTAATACTTTTGCAATCAATAATGCTTTAATCCTTAAACCGGGTTTTGTTGTCTAAGACACAAGTAGTTAATGATGTAGTGATGTAGCCACTTGGTAGTATGATATTTTTGTAATTTCCTGACTTTAAGGTTGTACTTATGGTTAACTATTGCTTAACTGGATATGACTCAGCCGTTTTTTTTCTGTAGTGGAGTATTTATGAACATTAGATAAATGTTCAGAAGTGGGTTGTATATTTAAAGGAATGCGCTTCAGTTCAGTGATTTAGAACTGTATGGAGTTTTCGTAACTTTTCTGAAATTCAGTTTCAAAATTGTTCTTTTGATTTCGAGTGATGGTGTTTGTTTGTGGAGAGCAGTCCTCTACAGTATGGAAGTACTGGAAGCTCTTTCTGACTTCAACAATGAATCTTTACGGCTTTTGTTTTGTTTTTCTTTCCCCCAACGAATGTCGTGGAAATATCTGTAAAACTGACAAAGTACTATTGTTAAATAATTCTGTACATTGATTGTTTTGAACAAGGCTTTGTTTTCGTCCAGGATAATGAGCATTGTGTGAAGAAAAATTGTATTTATTTTTTTATTCAGATGCATGTGGTTTTTTTTTTTTTGTTTGTTTTTTTTTTTTAAGTGAAATATTTCTAACAATAATACACATTAATTTGTTCCTCATCTGTAGTTCAAAGAAGAAATCTCCAAAAGATTCAAGGCAAAGCAGGACCAGTTAGTCTTGATCTTTGCTGGGAAAATCCTGAAAGACGGCGACACACTCACTCAGCACGGCATAAAGGATGGCCTCACTGTTCACCTTGTCATCAAAACCGCACAAAAGTAAGTGCTCATGGTTGGAGGATTAATCCTGAGCCGCTGCACAGATAATCTGCAAAGCTGTGCTGCCATTTGTATTCGTATGCTCTTAGACGCCTTGTGATGTTGTCGTGGAGGTGTGAAGATGCGCACGTTCTTTGATTCGTTCACGTGAATGCAATTTGTGCTTGTGATCCCTGTGCAGGGCCACCGGTGGAGGTTCTACGGCTGCTTCGTCCAGCTCCGGGGCTTCGCAGGGAAGCAGCGGCACCGCAGCCACGGCAAACAGCAGTCCAACAGGCGGCCTGGGCACATCGCAGGGCAGCGGGCCGTCACCGGCTCCTTCACAGCCATCTAACATATTCAGTGAGTGCAGGGGGGCTACTGCAATCACAAAGGTTCAAAGGTTGCGAAGTTATGTAGTTCACAGGAATAGTTGCAAAGTGAAAATGAAAAGAGAAATCTGTCTGGGGAATTTTTTTTTTAATGGCAGGTATTCCTGGAAGGGAAAAAAGCCAAAGTGTAATAGAAGCTATTCAGTGCAGTGTGTGGTGCCAGTATTTTCACACTGGTTCTCCTGGTTCCAATAAAAATGACTAAGTTGATATTTGATTTCTTACTTACTTATTTATTTATTTTATTGTTGAAAAGGTTTGCAAAGTTACAGGATTATTATTAGTAGTAGTAGTAATAGTAGTATGAAAACCTTTATTTTTAAGTCACATGACAAAATGGGGGTTGGCGTTCTGCATTTTAAGGGGTATTTTTAAAAAGTAAAAAAAAAAATTGTGCTCACACTCATTTGATGTGTTTGAATATAAGGAATATATATTAAATGGGGACCATTCCCTTAAAATGTGAGTGATAATACCGCATAACATTCTTTTTTTTTCTTTTCTTTTTTAATCATTTGAGAGACTTTTTGGTGGAGTGTTATTTATGTAAGAGGAACAAAACCTCTTTTCAGATATCTGCTAAATAAATGTCCCCAAAAATACAATTTCGATGTGCAGTTTGCTGCATCATGCATGATAAAACTGGAGACATGTACGAGACATAAACTGCAGTACTCTGGTGGGAACAAGTTGAATGCCGCAAACAGACAGTGAATCAGAGTGGACCACCCGCTCAGCTGCCGCACTTTTGTCCGCGTGTCCTCAGGTGGCTTCGGTGACCTGTCCGGTCTGGCCAACCTGGGTATGGGCTCGGCCAACTTCATGGAGCTCCAGCAGCAGATGCAGCGGCAGCTCATGTCCAACCCCGAGATGCTCTCGCAGATCATGGAGAACCCACTGGTTCAGAACATGATGTCCAATCCCGACCTGATGAGGCAGATGATCATGGCCAATCCACAGATGCAGCAGCTGATGGAGCGAAACCCAGAGATTTCACACATGCTCAATAACCCTGAGCTGATGAGACAGGTGAGTGAAGCAGGAAGAGCAGGTGTGATTTCTTCACGTGCAGGTGTGAACGCGGCGCGCTACATGTAACTAGAAAAGAAAATACACTTGGGTTGTTGGATTCTTGCTACAATGGTAGAGTGTAACCTGGATTGTTTGTGGCATGACACTTTTGAGATTTGGCAAAACGTAAATATGATACAGAGGAACCTTGGATTGCGAGTAACATTGTCTGCGCCTGTTTTGCAAAAATTTTTAAATCAATTTTGACTTCATGCACGAGCGAGGTCTTGAAATACAAGTAGTCAATAGTAGTGAGCCTCACATTATCACAACTTCTCTCTCTCTCTCACTGTGGGATTGTGGATCACTCGTATAGTCAACATCCGCGCTAGCGTAAAAAAAGCCTGAGGAATCCCTCACTTCAAATGAGATCAGGTAGATGTGTACAATGTCGGAGTGCAAAACATTGTAGAAAAGCCCCACCCGAATAAGGCTGTAGCAGTGCGAGCGATGAATCTGTTTAATGACGATGCAATGTCGCATTTCCACCAAGTCCTCAAAAGCAGGCAAAAGCAGCGATCATTGGATAGTTTCCTTGTTAAAGTCACACGTAAAGAAAAAGATCCCAGTGAGCGACAGACTGCAGGGATTTGTAGTGAAAGTCAAAAGTGAAAGTTCTCTCTCATCTCCCTCACACCAGCCACGAGTCTTTTTAAAGGTAAAGTGCAGGTTATGTTGTTGTCAGGTGTGGTAGGGTTGAATAACAAGAAACAGAAACTTAGTCAGAACTGGAGAAAGCAAACACGGGAATAGCAGGGCTTGGCAAGAGTGTGCAAAATGGCAACTATATAATGCACGTGACTTTGGCGTGCTTGCGTGAGTCTTTTTATAACTCTCACAATCAGTCCCAATCCGGTACACCTGTCGTCACCCATGTGATGCACCATGGCTTTGCGGGGGAAAACCAGGAAGTAGTCTTCAGCGGCGCGAGTTCTCTGACATGCGCCACTATTGGGAGTGCTCAGAACAGGTGCTCTGCACGCGCGGTCCGTCCGGGCAAATTCATGGCAGTTTTATGTATTTTTACATTATATTTTGTATTATGTCATTTTTATCTAAATATTTGTGGGTCGTGGAACAAATTATGAGTTTCCATTATTTCTAATGGAGAAACCCGCTTTGATATACGAGCGATTTGGATTACACGAACGTCTCCGGAACGAATCATGCTCGCAGTCCAAGGTTCCGCTGTATTTTATTATTAGCAATTTGTTGCGACTTCTGCACAACAGTGAAGCTTGGATATTATTTGTCTTTAGATTCATAAATATACACAAATTGAACAATACTCAAGTAATGAATCTTTGTTTCTAAACTGCGCCGCTTACCTGAGATGAAACCAGTACTTATTTTGTCTTTATTTAGACAATGGAGTTGGCGAGGAACCCGGCCATGATGCAAGAGATGATGCGTAACCAGGACCGGGCGCTTAGCAACCTAGAGAGCATCCCCGGGGGATACAACGCTCTCCGGAGGATGTACACAGACATCCAGGAGCCCATGTTTAGTGCTGCACGCGAGCAGGTCTTTCATGGGGGGAGGGTTAACAATTTCGATAGGCTTGGAACAGACTTTTGCTTGGTATTTATCTACAGAAAAAACATTACTCATGTCAGTGTTGTGGGGTGTTTTTTTTTTTTTTTTTTTTTTTTTTTTTTTTTTTTTTTTTCTTCTTCTTTTTCTATTTATACAGTTTGGAAACAATCCCTTCTCAGCCTTAGGTGGGAACACGGATAGCTCGGGTGCCCAGCCCTCCAGGACAGAGAACCGAGAGCCACTGCCAAACCCATGGGGACCGCCTGAGACCAGCTCTTCTGGGACTGCCACCTCCAGCAGCTCTACCACTAGCTCCACTACCCCCAGTGTCTCCAACCCCCTGGGCATCAACTCTGCCAACTTGGGCTCTGGTACCACCTCCGCTACCTCCTCTGACTTCCTCTTTCAGTCCTGTTTAAGAAATGTGACTTCTTTTAAATGTGTTAATGTCTAATAAGAAAATATATTGTGTCCTATGTCTAGTTTTATTATGGTTATTATTGTAAGAGGTTTTTGTTGTTGTTGTTTTTTTAAGAATTCTAGTCAGTTCTTCTCATGCGACCCTCCAGAGCATGTGTGGAAAACGTAGCCTTTCTAATATTGGACTATTTTGTTCCAGGCATATTCAACAGCCCTGGCATGCAGAGCCTGATGCAGCAGATCTCGGAGAATCCTCAGCTGATGCAGAACATGCTCTCCGCTCCCTACATGCGCAGCATGATGCAGTCTCTGGCGCAGAATCCTGACATCGCCTCGCAGGTCTGACGTCATCGCGTGTGGTTGTTTAACATTAAAAAAAAGAGAGAAACAAAAGAGGAGCGGAACAAAAAGAAGCTTCTAGAAATTTCCTGATTTTGTTCCTGTTGCTGTTGATCTGCTATGTTGTCTGTGTTCTCCCCCCACCTGAGATGTGCCCTGTTATCCCCAGGTGTTGTTGAACAACCCTCTTTTTGCTGGAAACCCCCAGCTGCAGGAGCAGATGAGACATCAGTTGCCAGTATTTCTTCAGCAAGTAGGTCCTGCTCGTGGGTGGAGATTTTACAGCATGGCGTTTTGGTTCTGCTTTTGGTGTAAATCTTAGTGATGGTCCTAACGACTTTGAATGTGTAGTAGAAAGTCGATTTAAATTCAGCAGTGTTTTATTTTATATACTGAAAATAAAGAAGAATTGATTTAAAAAAAAATAGCTAAATGAAAGCTACTGTTTAACACCCCCCCCCCCCAAATTTCTTTAAATGTAGTGAGTCAACCAAGACACGCATGTCTAATTTGGGTTTTTTTTTTGCTGATGTGGTTAGGACCCAAGATCGTGTGTGTGTGTGTGTTTCTCTGAAAGACTGCAGGAGGCAGGATTGTTCAATACACACAACACACCCTCACACACATGCTTCCCAAAGCTTTACAGGTTAAACTTAGATTTGTGCATATGGACTGGCTCCTCCTGCTGTTTACACAAATCTTTATTTAAGGATGAGATTGCTGATATTAATTATATAAATACTTGTTAGCTGCATGAATCTTGGCACGTTGTGAAAACGTCCTTTCTTAGCTGTGCTTTTATGACAGAGGTCCGGTTTCAGTTTTTCACCTTTTTTTGTTGTTTTTTTTTTTTGTTTGTTTTTTGTTTTTTAGATGCAGAACCCAGAAGCCCTGTCTGTGATGACGAACCCACGGGCCATGCAGGCTCTGATGCAGATCCAACAAGGTCTGCAGACCCTCCAGACCGAAGCTCCTGGACTCATGCCCGGGTATGCGGAAGCTGAGCTTTATTACATTAGGCCTAAGAAATTCCCAGACAAGACGGAACACTTAAATTAATTGATTTTGATTGCCACGTTGTTCTTTGGGTGTTGCGAGAGCGAGAGAAGAGATGTCGGAACATGCGCTCCAGGAGAAACCTCGTGTTGTTAAACTGCGTGTCATTCCTCTCTTGCAGTCTGATTACCGGGGGAGTTCCTGGCGGGATCCCCACAGGAGCTAACGTGACTTCTTCTGAGAGTGCTCCACCCCCCACTTCTGGACAGGGCTCCACCCCTGCTGCAGGAACCAACTCCTCCCAACAGCAGCTCATGCAACAGATGTTACAGATGTTCGCCGGCGGGAGCGCATCGGTACAGGCCTCGTTGATTTGCTAGCTATACCGGATTCAATTTACAAGAATGATCTGATGCTAAAATGTGCACCATTAACCATGTGACGGTCTACTACAAATGCTTGCATTTTATTTTGTGACATGGATAGCGATTTCTTTATTTGTTTATTTATTTACTTACTTACTTATTTACATTGGTCTATCCTTGGGCGTCTCCAAATATTCAAAAATATTTGCAAGACACATTTAAATCTTCATGTTTAGTTTTGTTTTTAATATCAACCAACTTGGAGAACTTCTACTGTTTGTTAAATTGTTCGTCATTTTACTGTCACTATGGATCGTTCAGTTTGCTTCTTGTCCAAGAGCCCGAGCAGCAAAACAAAGACCTGTCAAATAACTACTTCATAATTAACCACATTTGCGTTTCATTAATTTTATCAGAGGATTCAGAAAAGCACCCCAACTTGCTTGAAGTGCGAATGCAGGGGAAAGGCAGATCATAACTGCATGCTTGCCTGCCTCTCGATCATGGGTGTAGTTTTTCCTGTATGTCAGATTGTGTTTCTGATCAGTTAACGATGGTGAACTGCGCCATTCTGTGATCACTTCACAAAGTACTGGTTAAAGGAAATACTTTAAACATCTAACAACAGGATTCCTACACGTTTGTTTCGTTTTACTCCTCAATTTGTACCCGACTTTTGCGCCTGTTGTACGTCGCTCTGGATAACAGCGTCTGCTAAATGCCTGTAATGTAATATAATGAAATTTATGGGTTATTAACAACATTACACCCTGCGTTAGGTTCAAACTTGTACATGCTGGTGCAAAAAAAAAAGCATACAAGTCCATAAGCATTTGGACGATGGAAGTATGCAGCTGTCTAAAGCTAACTTTGTGTAAATGCATCTTTCGGTCGCATTTTGCTGTAGGTGAATATATACCCATTTTATTGTTACTGTTTTGTCTCTCGTGTCACAGACCCAGACTCCGGAGGTGCGTTTCCAGCAGCAGCTGGAGCAGCTGAGCGCGATGGGCTTCATCAACAGAGAGGCCAACCTGCAGGCGCTCATCGCTACAGGAGGAGACATCAACGCCGCCATCGAAAGACTGCTTGGCTCGCAGCCGTCTTAATCCCTTCACCACCTAATCGCACCCAGAGACAAGTCCCGGTCACGAACACAGTCCCAGACATCACCTAATATCTGACAAATAGACTGAATTCCAGTTGCTTCTTCCTTTAACGCGGTTGATCTGTGAATCTTAGGAAAATTGGGGTTCTAAAATTTACTCCCCTAAAAAAAAAAGAAAAAAGAAAAGAAAAAAAATCACAAAGGAATGACATCAGGCTAACCCCTCGCTCCTTTCTGACTGCATCCATTAATAAATACACAGGGCAATGCTGTGAACCAAGGGTAGGTTATCGTTCCTTTTAATTGACACATACTCACTCGAGGCACTACTTCTTCCTGGGGTTTGTGGAGTAGAAAAAAACAGAAAGGTGATCTCCCAAGTCAGAAGAACTCTTTGTCTTTCATGAGGATGGTCAGTTTGCTTAATCTCAAATTTTTTCCCCCCCTCTGTCTCTGTCTCTCTCTCTTAAATCATATCTGACTAAACCAGTATTTATTGCAAACAACTAGAGATTACCTTTTAGTCACTTATCGACGCTCCGGGATTCACAAAGCTTCTCGTTTGACATTAATCGAAATCTAATAGGGGGAGATTTCGGAGTCTTTGTCTGAGCATTATAACAGCCTCGTGCAGACGATCGCTTTACTCTTCAGCTGTTTAGAGGGGAATAAATTTTTTGTCTTTTTTCTTTTTCTTTTTTGGAAAGATGTGAGCTATCCAGTCATCTCTAGTCTTTTTGCCTTTTAGGAGCAGTCTGATTGATTGATTGAATTGCTGAAAAGAAAAAAAACCCCAATTAAGCTTCTGGTTTTGGGCTAAGGTTGTAAATGAGGCATCAATAAAAAAAAAACTATTTCTCAGCTTACAAGCAATGCTGAAAGCAGACACCGTTTGTTTTGACCATATGTTTATGCTTTGAAATAGTACTCTAGTGTGTGGAGAGAAAGACCCACATTGTGCGCCGGATACATCATCGTACAGTTGATGTAGTGAGCAAGCCTGGTAACAGCATGAACGTGATGCTTTCCTGTGCACCGATCTCAGCGCTAATCATGAGAAGTAATGGAACTAACAGTTGAGTTTTGATGTGAATTAAAATGTGTTCAACTTTGCTTTTTTTTTTTTTTTTTTCTTTTTTTCTTTTTTTTTTTTCTCTCTCTCTCTCTCTCTCTCTCTCTTTTTCTCTCCTTTTTGGTGCTGCACGTTCATATTCCACTCATTTCATTTATTCCATTAATTACACTGCAATAATCGGAGCTCGTATTCAAGCTGGTATTTTGATTTTTTAATTGATTTTTTTTTTTTTTGGAAAAACGCAGCAAGTTAGCACAAAAACAACTCTATTTTTGAAGTATTTTGAGGGATGTTTGTGGGGGTAGGAATGACGCAGGTCGTGAGACGCAGGTGACGTATTGGGCAGTGATGCAGGTGTGACGCATTCAAAGACAAGTTCAGGATCATTAAATTTTGCTTTTAACATATGAGGAAACTAGTAATAACCCACAAACCACCACTTCTCACAGTGAGTAATGATGCTTTATGGGATTAATCTGGCCAAAATCTAATATCTAATAGTGAAAATATTAGGGATGTACATGGGACTGTTTTTAATCCCACGTTCACCTACTTCTACAAGTATTAGTTTTGGGATAATTATAATATTTTCTAATGAATGTTATCCAGTGATGGTTGAGAATGATCGGTACATGAGAGGCTAAAATTTATTATCTAGCAGTAGCTTGACAGCTAAACTATTAGGGCTAAGCAATGCATTATAAAACAGTTACAAAAACATTAGTCTGTCTGTGATCGCCTTGCACGACCATCACCGATCGACTGCATGAATTTACAGTCTGGGCTAGGATGAAATCAGCCTCAGCCTCGCTTGTCGCTTCTTCATACCATTCTGTCTTGTTTTACACAATTATAAGTCCCAAGCAGTTATCAGCCTGTCGATATTCTCAAACCATTAATTTTCCATACCGTGGTTAGGTTTATATGATAGCGCTATATGTAATACGTTGTTGTTTCCATAGTAACATCGCATGTAGAGGTACTTATATGGCGGACGTTCCACGTAAAGCTATAGTGAGTAAGAAACCCGATGCGAGGTGTCGTGTTTAACAAGGGAAACAAAAAAAATTATTTCTTTGTTGAATCATTATTGCTGATGTGGAGAGAATTTCTACTGGGAGATATTTACCATTTAATGAAGGAGTCTCCGGTGTCAGCGCTTCGTCAAGAGGTTTCTCATCTTCAGGCGAGATGAGTTTAACTTTCAGTTTCTCAGTCACATGATGGATAAACTGCGGGGGGGTTTTTTTTTGGTTTTGTTTTTGTTTTTTCTGTCTTGTTTTTTTAAGAGGGCAAAAGAGACATGCTACTGAGGGAATGACTGTTTAAAGCTACTAACGTGATCAGTAACAGGAAATCACTTGTCTCGCTGACGTTCCACAACCTTAAATGTAACGTTAAATATTTAAAGCGTGACATGTCGTTCATTAATTAATTAAATAAGTGGGATAAGCAGAATAACACGCCCTGGTGTGTATTATTTTTTTTTTTATATATGTAAAAGTACAGTCCAGCATGTGTTACTGCTTACGTAATAGAATGTTGATGCCAAAAATGAACCCTCATACTGGGGTCTTGCCCTTATAGTGCGCGCATATATATATATATATAAAAATGTATGCACGCTCCTGATTTACTTGGTGCTCTTTCCCCACATGGAAACTAATGAGTGAATTAAAGCATCAACCCTGATCAGGATAAAGCATTAACTGAAGATTCTGCATGACGTCCAAGTCCAATACGCTCCAACGTTAACAAACATGGCGTTTCTTTGTCATACAAGCGTTATATCTGACCGACAGCCTACTTCCATGCACACCTCTAGTAGTTATGCATGTCACAGTGATGCCTAGAGTAAGATCTGTTTGTTTGAACAAGAGGAACTTGCTCAGTTTAAGGTGAATATTTGTTGGCTACCTAACGAATACAGACAAAGATTAAACTATGAGCAGAATGTTAACCCTAGGAGCGACTGCATGACATTTTTGCCTAATTACGCTGGGTGCTGGAGTGACTAAACACTCTGCGATGGAATATGACATGATGAGCAGCACGTCATGAGCTAAGTTCATGCCATAAGTGATCACAGGGTCATACTGCTCACTTCTAGAAGACACAATGAAGGCTTTTTTCCTCTAACCCCGTCCACAATGGACATTGGTGATGGTGATTCTCCGTGATTTTGTTCGTTTTCATGGAATTATGTGGAACTGCTTTCCAAAGGGAAATCTTCAACAACCATTAAATGTTCCTGAGCTGTCGAGTTCAGTTACAGCAAGTATGCATGAAACTCAAATGTATTTATTCAGCTGTGATTTCTCAAGTCTAGGTGCTTTCATTTTCATTTCTAGTGATCCTTATAACGCCAGTGTAAATCCAAAGCACAAGCTTAACATACTTTTTACTTCATATCAATGTGGGGTTCTTTAAAATGACAAATGAACAGGAGAAAACTCAATTTCTCCATGTTTGCTGCCTGCCTGGTTGAACAAGGTGGAAAAATAATTCACCCTAGACAGGAACACCAGTCCAGAACAGGGAACTGTGACTACATGCGCGTTTATACATTTACACCTCCGGGCCGGTGTTTTGGAAATTGGAGAACCCGGATGAAACCTACGGTAAGATGAGAAGGAGAATGGGAGAAATCAGAGTTGTAAATATGGAATCAGGCTCCAAGCTGTGGCAAACCACCATTTCAATAATAAAAAATATATATAATAAATTCACCAGATAAAGAGTTTGTAAAGAAAAGGCCAAATATAACAATTAAATTGGTTCAAAAAGCTGTTAAAAGGATTGGGCAAACAAGTTACTAGAAATTCTTCTGAAAATAAAATTAAAAATAGGACAACATATTGGGCTATTTGTTGCTTAGGACAACAATGGAATGTGTGTGAAGTACGTAATAACACCAAGGACTGTCTGAGTGATACGATTGGCCAAAGATTTCAGAGTTCATTAATGTCTGACATATCAAGCATCGGAACAGTTTCTCTTTAGATTTAAAGGTCCACTATGTAGGATTCACCCATCTGAATGCCCCTTCCCTTTCCAAGCATGCATTTGAGCGTACGGTGGCTGTCTGGTGTCCATAGCCTACTTACATTCACACACACTTGCTTTTCTGTGCTAAATAATAACCATGATCCTCCATTTTTTTCAAAACGTGGGTTCTGTAACTTGTTCTCCAGCACCAGCAAACACTGATTCCTCTTTCTTCTTCTTCCTCGTCTGCCTTTCTTCCTTTTTGTCATCCTTCCGGTGCTTCTTCAGGGATTCATGCTGCCGCTTGTAAAACATGAAATGTGGACGGCATGCTCTCAAGCAGGGGTGTCCAATCTTATCCGCAAAGGGCCGTTGTGGGAATAAAACTCAACACTCATTAATGCAGAGGTAACATTACTCCTGAAACCCACTCACTCATCTACCTCTTAATCCTGTTCAGGGTTGCGTGGGGAAGCTGGAGCCAATCCCAGCTGACTTTGGCCAAGAGGCGGGGTTACACCCTGGGCAGGACGCCAATCCAGTGCAGGGCCACACCCAGAGACAGACAACCATTCACACTCACATTCACACCTACGTGTTTTTTAGAGTAGCGAATCAGCCTAATGCCCACGGGGACACCCAGCACCCAGGTCAGCCCGGGGATCGAACCCAGAACCTTCTTCTTGGTCAGAGGCAACAGTGCTAACCACCACACCACCGTGCCGCCCCCTAATCCCGAAACCTTCTCATTGGATAGTTTTTCTCTATTTTTATGCCATAAAAGACACTTCATGTCTTTTAACAATAGATGTCGTTTTCTACCCTTGTGAAATGGGGCTGTATCCCAGCACTGCCTCCACACAACAGCTGATGATCTCTAACCCATTAAGGAGGCCAGGAATTCCACTAATTACCTGTTGACAAGGCGCACCTGTTAATTGAAAAGCATTCCACGTGACTACGTCATGAACCTGGGTACGAGAATAGCCTCCAAAGCTGGCCCAAGGTCCACACTGCCCAGTTTGAAGAATCTGAAATATGATTAACACTTTATTTTTTTGTTTCGGATATTAATTCCTTTACACTTCATACGTTATTTAATTTTCTTTGATACCTTCAGTGTTGCCCTTTTAGGCAGAAAATACTCAGAATATATGAGTCGTTGTGTGTCCATATTTTGACTAGCCCTGTTTATGGTACACCCCTGACCGGCCATTTTACTGCACGATGCTGAAATATTCATTTTTCCTTCTGATACTTTAAGTACATTTTCCCAAAACGTATTTTTTTTCCTGAAGTGAAGTTTTGAATGCGGGGATTTGTACTTGTTGGGGCGTCAGTAAGCAAGTAAAGTAGGTAAGTAAAGGATTTGAATACTTCTCCCCCAACCGTCAGTAAATAAACAACGCTTTGGGCGGGTCTTGGACTCGAAACTACATTTCCCATGATGCCCTTCGCTCTTTGCGGAAGTCGGTGTCAGCTGACGTCCGTGCGCTTTGGCGTTGTAGCAAAAAATAATAATAATAATAATAAATTCTGCGACCGGATTATATCTTTAACAAACTTTCTTTCCTCACAAAACAGACAATGTTACGGCCCAAAGCATTAACTCAGGTTCTCAGTCAGGCGAACACCAACGGAGTCCAGAGCACACTGTGAGTATGACTGCAGTTCCGCTAACTAACTAAGTAACTAACGAGCTGGCTAACAGGCTAACTAGTGTTTTGTTTTGATTAATTGGTCAGCCTGTGGTATTCAGTGCACGCGCACGGTCGGTGTTTTTCGTAGCTAATAGTGGGCGGTGGGTTTGAGTCTCTGTGGTGAACCCGTCCTGACTAAACATGATGATGATGATGATGATGATTGGACCTTTTGTAGGTTACTGAATAATGAGGGCTCGTTGCTGGCCTATTCGGGTTACGGGGACACGGATGCTCGGGTCACAGCAGCCATCGCCAGCAACATCTGGGCTGCTTATGACAAAAACGGACACCAGGCTTTTAACGAGGACAAGCTGAAGTTCATTCTGATGGACTGCATGGTAAGCGGGAGAAGTACACGGGGTGAGAACAGGTTCCCGGGAGGGCTGGGCGATATGATTGGAAAAATTGTATCGTGATATTTTCACGATAAGGATATTTATCACAATACTACGCAGTAGTATTTGCTTCATCTTTCGTGGTTGTTGAGTGCCGATACTATCCACGATACGTCCAGATACACCCCCCCCCCCCACCAAAAAAATAAACAAGGTTCCAGGGCGGGCTGGGCGATATACCGTGGTACTTTGCCTTACGACTGCCCCAGGTTGCGACATTTCCGAGATACAAGGTTGATGTCGGGATATTTTTTGCTTTGGGATACGACGTTTGCGATTTCAGCACGTTTCGTGCATCCCGCCGCCATTACGCGTTCCCGTGTCCCAGTCCGCCCCAAGCCGGCCTCCAGATCACGTGTCGAGCTCGCTGAGTAAGTATCACCGCAGCATTTCTTGCTTCATTTTGCCGTTTTGGAACTTTATTTGTACTTTGTATCCTGTATTTTCATTATGGGTACTAAGAGAGTGAGGAGCAAGGCGGGGGCTGAGACGAAGAAGAGGCCACTTACCTTAGATATAAAGCGGGAAATCATTGAAAAACACGCTCGAGGTGTGCGCGTCACGGACTTGTGCAAGGAGTACGGGCGGAGTAATTCTCCCATTAAGTTAAGTTTAGCGCGTAAGTTTAGCGAGACGTAAAGTATAGAATAAATTTAGCGACGTTCTGTAAGCGTATAGCGAGTGTTCAGTTGGGGACAGAGGACGACGTACGTAACGTAAACAATCTCTTCCTCCTCCCACCACGAACGTCCGTCCTACACCTCACGGATCTGCCTCCATCATCGCTTCTTGTGATCCTCAAGGTAAAGGACACTTAATAAAACCAGTTTATTTCTTTACATTCACTTTTATTATGTATTATTGTTGCTATATACGTTATTTGTTATTTATATCGGACATTTCTCTTATTTAAAAACATGGAACAAAAGAAATTGGTGTGTTTTGTTGGGGGTTTGGAACGAATAATTAGTAATTCCATTCATTTTAATGGGGAAATTCGATTTGTCTTACGTATGTGACATGCGACCTTGCTCCTGGAACGATTTAATGTCATATTTCAAGATACCACTGTATACTAAAAATGATATGGCCATATTTTCATGATAATATTTATCACAATACAGTAATGCCTCATCTTTCACAGTTGTTTCATTCCAGAACTATCTGTGATCCATCCAGATACCCCCCCCCCCCCAAAAAAAAAGGTTCCAGGGAGGGCTGGGTGATTATATGCTAAAAATTATATTGCGATATTTTCACGATATCGATATTTATCACAATACAGTACACCCCCGTATGTTCCACAACTTTCCGCGATAGACGAAAAGCCACGATACACGGACTTCACCCCTAAATGCTTTATATATATATATATAAAAAAAAAAAAAAAGTTTCAGCCCTAAATGATCCTCCCACACTCTTTAAACACTTTCTAAACGCAATTAAACACATAAAGAAAACATTTGCGAGCATATAGCGAGGTGAATTTTGTGTTTAATTCGTAGAAACATCACATTTATAGCGAGTCCTGTAATGTGCTGTATACTATACGAGCGTAGCCTGGACTTATATTTTCGGTACTGTATGTGTGTAGTACATTAGCCTAGCCTAGGCTTTTTTCTATCCTGTATAATACTGTAATTAACACCCACTTGCTACAGACTGGATTTCAGAACCACAACAGTCGTCATAAACAGAAGGTACTGTACCGACGTAAAGAACTGAATCAAGAAACAACTGTGATGAATTCCACCATCGAAAAATTCATCAAAACAATTCACTAGAGGTTTTGTGAATGCCATGAAAATTTTTTTTTGATATTTGAAATAAAAATCCACGAATAGTCGGGGACATGTAATGTGAACCGCGATATAGCAGGGCATTACTGTAGTGAATTCAGTCTCCAAGTGATGCTACATCACTCAGACTCTTCAAAGATGTAATTTAATGGAGGGTAAAAAAAAAAGTTACAGCTGCCTGCTCATTTCTGGAGGAAAGCTGATGTTTGTGCTAAATCATGATACTCGCGATGTTCACTCGGCTGTCGTTATGAATGTTCATATCGCAATAACGATAATTTCTCAATGTATCGCCCAGCCCTAGTTCCAAGGTATAAAATCCTCCAGATACAAGTGCATGTGTTCATATCAGACATCAGAACGGGCGGTGAGGTGATTTCAGTAACCAAAACTGGACGCTTGAAGACATGTCAAAGACCACATGAAGCTTTTCCGTCTGTTTTTTGCAGCCTCGGATTCCTGTTCCAGTGGAACCGGGTGCGTTGTGCTCTTTTAACCCATCCACCTGAAAATTCAGTGAGCTTGGTGATGTGTTTTTTTTTTTTAAAGAGAGTGGTTATTTAAGGCGTTGTAGTCAGCTTGAGTCATGCTAGCCATAAACTCCACAAAAAAAAAAAAAAAAAGTCTGTGCTATTAGTCAGAGTTAAACTCATTTTCAAGTGATTATCTTAAATTTTTGGCAAGATTGAGGATCGTGCAGGGTCACTATGTGCATGAGCCAAGACTCGTCTCGTCTCGTCTTCTACCGCTTATCCGGAAGGGCCGGGTCGCGGGGGCAACAGCTTCAGGAGGGAGGCCCAG
>JAQLOM010000019.1:922377-958835 GCA_030068315.1 Chrysichthys thysi
GGAGAACCCGGAGGAAACCCACATGGACACGGGGAGAACATGCAAACTCCACACAGAAAGGCACCCAGGTCGACCCCTGGGATTGACCCCAGGACCGTCTTGCTGTGAGGTGACACGGCTAACCCCCATATTCTAAAATCATCCAGTAAATACATGAATTTAAATATTAATTGTAATTAAATATTAATTGTAATAATAGATGTATCCTGTGTGTTGTTTATGACAGTGGATCAGTTAGTATATGCATTATTATGCAAACACACAAGCAGGATGCTCTGTATTAGTCCATTCATTAAGCTTCATGTGTAAAAAAAAAAACAAAAAAACAAGATCAGCCTGATAGTTTTCATGGATGATAAGAACATCTAATCCGGAAGCAAGGTGCTTCCTTCTACCTGGAAGAAAGTTTCATCATTTTTTTTTCTTTCTTTTCCAAGAACCTGATATTTATCAATGGTGGACGATCAGGTGTCAAGGTGAAGCCAGGTGGGGTTTTTTACTTTTTACTTTTTACCTAAAAGGAAGTTGGGGCTTCGTTTTTTACCTCCTACGTGGCATTTCCGGTGTTACACACAGCCCTGCACCTGTGTAGTTACCTGACAGGATGACGCGATGCACCTGTTGAATCCAAGACGTTCCCTCATTGGCCAACGTTTTATGATTGACACCCGAGTCAGCCAATCAGCTCAGAGCTAGTGTCACGCGCTGGACTGCTTGGGACTCTGTGAGGAAAGGAAGGAGCCGCTCGAGGCACGAGCGCAGAAACCTTGGTGACGCAGACAAACAAGTTGCTCAGCGACGCTTTGATTTGAAGTTAATTTTTATTATTATTATACATTTATAAATATATAAATATTTTTAAAGCTCGCGTCGGGACGCTGTACAGTCAGCTTGTCAGCCGATGATCAAGTTTTGACATGCGCGCGCTTCCTTGACTCACCCTGGCGACTTTGACTACCTCATACCTTCATGACAAGTTGCTTTGACGTTAGCTTAGCCAGCTAGCTACAACAAGTAGTGTCAAGTCGCTGTTTTACGCACAGTTTCTGTCAGGACGAACCGCTCTGAAGCCATGACGGGCAGAGAAGAAGAATATGACTATCTTTTCAAAGGTGAGAACGTTTTTTTTTAAACTGGCAACTGGTGTACAGAAGCTGGTTTACCTTGGCGGGGGCCGAATCTCAAATTGCGTCTTGTTCCCTCTTCAAGTGCACTCTGTTGTATATATAGAATAATGGCTCGCGCAGCCTATGTAGTGCACTCGGTTATCTGTTCAGCCGCCGATTCGGATGAAAGGAGCAAACAACATCATAAACATCATCTCATCTGGTGTCACTTTTACACAACTACATTGTTGTTCCTAGGAACCTTTTAGCTGTATGTTTTTTTTTATTTTTTTTATTTTTTATTCTTTTCCCTTTCTCTCTTTTAATGATTTGGTGACTTTTCATTGAGTCTGTCTGGTTGGTATTTAATTTAGAAATGCAAGATAAGCCTAAGGTGCTAATCAGCATGCTACAGTGGGCTACTAAATATTATGAATTTTGAAACCAGGGCTCATTAATTACGACCTACTTGGTAATACATTTCTTTTACGCTGTTTTTACATGGCTTGATGGTCAAAGACTGGTGGAGTAGGTGCCTGGGGAGAAAGAAAGAAAGAAAGAGAGAGAGATTGCACAATTCAGTGGTGAAATGAGTCAGTTATGTCAAAATATTAACATTTCAAAGCTGTCTTGTTTATTGCCCAACTGTGTGCTGTCGCATTCACCAAACCACATTTCACATCAAAGCTTCTGGAACGACATCCAGACCTGACACGACATGGATTTCCTTTCAAATGTACCCTATGGTATAAACTCTTAAAAATGCCTTTTATCAAGCAGCTACGCAAAGGCATACAAATATCCATCATGGAGATGTTCCAAAAGTATGAAAAGTCACACAAAGGTGTCATTTAATGTTAAACGAACATTTAGGGCTTTTGTTTCAAGGGCCGCGGGTGCAGTCGAACCGGAAAGACCTGCATTCACGTCTTCTGCGGCGTTTGTTTAGTGTACGGACATGGTGCCGAGCTTTGGAAACGGAAACCTCTGGCAGTTCTATTCGATACTTATTTCTTTTTTTGTTTGATTGGGCTGACCTGTGGCCAAACCAGAAGTCTGGCCGATATCGCACAGGATGAGTAAATTTGGGATCTACGAGACAGTCCTGCGCGTGGGTGTTTCAGACCTGCCTCGAATCCGTCTTTTAAACGAAGAGCCCAACCTCAGCTGCACCTCTTACTGTTTTGATTCTGAGTCAGTCAGCACTAATGAATCACTGCTTGGCCCTTCGTATGGTGCCTGTTCCTGCCAAACAGCTTGTCGACCAAGTTTCCAACTGCATTTTTTAGTCAAAGCAGATTGTTTTGGTCATTATTTGCATTTCTGAGTCAGTAGTAAATTTTGGGGTGTCGGATGTTTCCCTTGTAGCCTGCGAAAAATGTTTCGGCAGCCAAACGTCTTGTTATCCAACAGTATAATGGGTTGTTAAATTTGCATCAGTATTAAAAATCCCAGTTTATATAATCCTTTGTAATCCCACAATGTGCCAGTTATATGATTTCATCAATTTACCTGAACGTTTCCTGAAATTCAGGAAAGACCAATGGCATGCATTTCAGAATATTTCAGATATGTAGGTGAGCTTGAAAAGGGAGTTGTGTAGCACCTCGCTTAAGAGGGGAAAAACACCAAAAAAAAAAACCCCCAACCCTGTGTTGAAACATGCTCTCTCAAATCAAGCCTTATGAAAGAGCTTAGAACCAAAGAAAGCTTCCCCGATCCGTCTTTCTACCCGGCTGATCTCTGACCTCTCGTATCCCCCGCAGTGGTGCTAATCGGGGACTCTGGAGTCGGGAAGAGCAACCTGCTGTCTCGCTTCACGCGCAACGAGTTCAACCTGGAGAGCAAGAGCACCATCGGCGTGGAGTTCGCCACTCGCAGCATTCATGTAGAGGGCAAGACGATTAAAGCCCAGATCTGGGACACTGCAGGCCAGGAAAGATACCGCGCCATCACCTCAGCGTGAGTGTTTAGCCTTTATCACTCTCAGTTCCTACAGACATCACGGCGTGCTGTGTTTTTGCAGTTGGGTATCACAGACATTCAGCCAATTTGATTACAGGATCATTCAATTCAATTCCGCTGTTTCATCATTTTTAATCAACAGTCATTACTTAACGTTTTGCATTATAAATCTCTGCTCCTTCATATTTTCAAGTCAAAATAAGGCTGAATTTTAGTCATAATGTATTAAACCACACTAGTCTCACACACATACAAGAGACTAAAAGAAACAAAAAAACAACCCACCACATACATTTGGAAACTCCTGTAACTAGAAATCCACAGCTCATCATTTAATGCACCAGAGTTGTCTTTACTGAAGCTCTCCAGGATCTCAAACCCTTGAGTTCCTCATTCTGATTGGTCAGAAGGTGTTGATTAAATTGTTCATAACTGCAGATCGGCTGGTCGTTCCGCTGCAACCCGCAGGTTTATATTAAAATCGACGTGTTCGTATAGTGAACAGCATCATGTGTATATTAACAGCTCGTTCATAGCAACAAGCATCGTGACGCTTTCTGGAAGGAGTAATGTGTAAAGCTTCACGTTTTCCTGCCTCTTCAGGATGGAGGATTTTTTTTATTTTTTATGGCTTAATTAGTTGAGAAAGGTAAAATGATAACCCTAAGTCACAGTGTTTGGTATTTAAATTGTAATGTTTTTGCTGTAGGACTGTGATCTAAAAATAGCATGACCTGAAACACAATGACCTGATGAGGAATACCACACTAACTAATATCACTTGCCTCCTTTCACTGTTTCCCTGAACTCTGTGTAGTGGCTGTGTAGTCATCAGTCCCCCCCCAAATGACATCATGGTAACCAGCAGAGCTAGTTTGAATACGTCGTTGGCCTCATTTGTTTGAGCTACACTCGGGAGTGCACGATAATGGCTGAAACGATAGTAACTTGGTGATGTTTACTATTTTGGGCCGTTCAAGAGCAAAATTGTCCAGTCACTTTAAAACAACAGGAAAGTATTCATTTGATTAAAATGTTAACATTGTTTGGTCCCGGACTTTTACGTAGAGACGATGGAAAAACTCCCACAAGCTGTGAATGACTGCTGTGATGTTTGCGTTTGCAGATACTACCGTGGCGCTGTCGGCGCTCTCCTGGTGTACGACATCGCAAAGCACTTGACGTACGAAAACGCTGAGCGCTGGCTGAAGGAGCTGCAGGACCATGCCGACAGCAACATCGTCATCATGCTGGTGGGGAACAAGAGCGACCTGCGTCACCTACGAGCCGTGCCTACAGACGAGGCCAAGGCGTTCGCAGGTCAGTTTGCAGTCAGTGTCAACTCGAAGTCGATTAGAGCTTCAGTTATACAGTCATCCAACACACTAATGGGTTATGACACAAGACGCTGATGTAAGATGTGAGGAAGTGGTTTCTTACCTCAGATGGTGTTTTACATGGTGTGCTCCGCTTGGGCGGCTCCCCACGTAGGACACTGCATTGCTGAAAGCTGGGTTCTTAGGTTCAGCTTTCTGTGTATCTGCATCAGCAGGCAATTCAGCTGGAGAGGTGTGTGTGTGTGTGTGTGTGTGTATGTGTATATATATGTATGTATATATAAAATGCATATATGCCTACACCTATACCTGTATACATTTTATTATATTTTCGCATTTCCTCATGGAAAAAGAAAAGATAGTCCGAGATAATGAATGCACAAACCAAAGAGTCAGCCGACAGCACAGCAGTTTCATATATTTAGTATTCTAACTAAAGGTCAGCGTAAATTACTCCAGACCAAGTTATTTCTTAGCTGTCTCTTGACCTTCGTTTAGTTTTTTCGTGTTAATTTGAGAGAACAACAGATTTTGGTAAAAGCTTTCAGATCGCAGAGAAAGCATAAAGGAGCATCCAAGCGAATAAAATGGCTGCTTTCTGTGAGGCCACACATACAGACAAACAGAGCAATTTTAGATGCAATTTTAGATGCATCTGCTAAACTATAAAGAAAAAAAAGGAAACCACAGACACATTTATTTTGGTGTCTCATTTCCATCAACTGGTGATAACTTCCTGACTTCAGTGTGATTTCTGTCCATCAGAGAAACACGGGCTTTCCTTCCTCGAGACTTCTGCATTGGACTCCTCCAACGTAGAGCTCGCCTTCCAGACCATTCTCACAGGTATGTCCAATCATAACCAGACCTCAGCCAATACAAGACCATATAACTGCAGGTATGGGGCAGTAGACTCCACTTCCTGTTAAGCTGCTTTCAGTCTTTTAAACAGAAATAGCTCTTTGTCATGATATGGGGGGGGGGGAGATCACCTCCCTCAACATACCCATTATATCTATAGCAAAGCTTCTACCAGTCAACGTTAGTATCCGCTAAATAACTAGGCTAGATGTATTTATTATTATTTTATTTAAATGCAGATTGCTGGTGATGAGGAGGTAGTTTGCCTTCGCTGTAGCTTTGGAGGCAGAAACGTAAGACAATGTGAGCTGCTTGTGTAGCCTTAAAGTGTTACCGTGACACATCACATCGTGTACCACTGTGATTGTCGCAAAAATAGACACGTTTTCTTTTTTTTTCTTTTTTTAAATGGGTATGTTGCAAATGTACACAATTAGCAATAAATATATATTCCATAAATTTCTGAACAAGGTATTTTGTTGTCACCAGCATGCTGCCTTTTTTTTATTTTCACTTCTTTGCCTTCCAGGCCATGGCAGGCATGACAGGCTACGGTTACACGTAAACCTGCAAGAAAAAACACCAAGTGTGAAAGCAGCCTTAGTTTACTAGATAATTACTAGCAGTGGTAATTAGTTACTAGTCACTCAGGCTGGTTAGTTTTCTGTGCTTCAGCTAAAATATTTATTTTTTTTTTTTTTTTGGTTTTGTTTTGTTTTGTTTTACATGTAATACTTTTGTTTTAAATAATGAAAGTAGCATACATATGATTTTTGGTGGATTATAACACATTTAGTCACCTGTAACCCTTACACACGTCGTGATGCATTCTGGTCTTTTTAATACTTAGGACATGTAGTAGTTTTTTTTTTTTTTGCTAGTTAGATAATTGAAATGAATAAATGAAATAAATCTGAGTTTTATTTTTGGTTAAAAGCCAGATATCAGTACAATTCAATCTATATCTATATCTATCTATTTATTTATTTATAAATCTTTCCTTAACTATGTTGGCCCTTCAGGTCAGAAGTTAAAGATGCTATTTCTGCCATTAGGTGGCAGCAGATTCCAAGCCACACACACATGAACTGAACCTTTTTTTCCCCCCCTAGGTCAAATAAGCCTTTGCTGTATTATAATTCTGAAAACGTGCTTTTTGTGTTTGTTTTGTGAACGAGAGCTCGTTATTAATCTATCCACCGGAGTCATTTATTTCCCGTCTGTCATGGCGACGCAGAGTAATTTATCCGCTCATCTTTCTTTCAGCAATCTACCGCATCGTATCTCAGAGGCAAATTTCCGGGCGCGGCGACACCGACTTCTCCCCCAGCTCCAAAGTGGTGCCCATCACGGTGCAGCCCACACAGAGCTCGGCCAAGCAAGGCGCCTGCTGCCAGAACAACTAAGCAGCCACTGTAGTACAATGGGATTATGGGTAAAAAAACAAAACAAAAAAAAACCCCTGACATAAGGCTGGACGGGGGGTTGCAAAATTTGTTTGTCAAGCACATTAAGACCCCCCTCTTCCCCCCCCTCCCCAATAACTCATGCAATAGGCTTTGTCAGCTAAGCCCTAATTCAACAAGTTAAGCTTTAACATAGGGACAGAAGTGAAAAAAAAATTGTTTTTTGTCCCCCCACCCCCCACAGACTGATTTTATCGTTCTTGATATTTGTACACTAATTAGAGCTGGCACTAGGAGACTGTGTGTGTCTGTGCACTTTTTGATGACCGGAGTAACAAATTTACATTTTTACACCAACTAGTGAAAGAGGGTGCTCCACGAAAATGTTCCGTCTATTTTAACCACTACACACTGGGTCTAGATTTTATTAAACAGTCTCCTGGAGGAAGGCGCCCCCCCCACACCACCACCACCAGTGCGTCCTTGGAAAGAAAGAAAGAAAGAAATCGTCTTCATCCCTGTCTGCTGCGTCTGCCTGTATTGTTGATTTTGTAAGCTGACTCAACTAGCGAAAGAACCCCTCTATTTATTTGATGCATTCAAAAGTCTCTGAGATGACACTGTCCTGTTAGCCTGTGGATTTTTATTATTATTATTTTTTTAAATGTATTGTTCTTGGTGTTTGCTGGTCTGTTTATGATATTTAAGGGTTGATTTAACTGTATTCTCTCAAGGGTGAGTAAAGCGTAAAGTGAACTAGACAAGTGTCTGGGGTTTTTTGTTTTGTTTTATGTTACTGAGTATCTTTTATGTGCAAAAACGTGGGAAAAGAAGTTGTCCCTGTTCTGTTTCTTTTTGGGTGACGGTGAAAAAAGGTCTTGTGTTTTTTGTTTGAATGGATCAGCTTTGCTTTAGAGACTTTCCTAGGTGCTGTTTTATCAGTGAGTCATGTAACCCGGACTAAGGCAGAGGCATGGGACAGGAAGGCAGAGGCAGGGTCATCCCTTTACGTGGACGGATTATGTTGCAGGACTGAGCAAGAGCGGCGCGCTGAGCTGCTCACTGAGGAGTTTCTGGTGTACTGGAAGGGGCTTGTCTTACTGTAAGTGAAGTCCTCATTGCACATCCCTGTAAGATACTGTATGTAACCTGACGAAAGCCATACCCTCCGGGATCTCTCTTAATAGTGTCCCATCTCTCACTCTAGTCCTCTGTACTGCCTTTTTTTTTTTCCTCTCTCTGGTGGGAGTCATGGTCATGCTGAAGGGGAGCTCGTGGTAGGTCAGATTAAAGGGGGAAATAAGAAAAGACTAGTGGTGAAGGTCACTGTCAGTAGTTCAGTTCATGTCAATTACAAAGGTTCTTTTAAATAAATTGCGGGTCTGGGAAGAACCTGTGATGTTTACCGCGGTCATCACTGGCTTGAACCTCTGTTCTAAACAAAATGTTTCTCCCATCCCGTCCCCCCCTGCATTTTAAAATTCCTCCAGTATGAGCAGTACCTGTCACATAGTACGTGCCCCCCCCCCACAATGCTCCTAGAAGATTAAATACTGCATTATTGCACCAAAAGTGGAAATGCTAAATTAAATGATTGTCTAGTAATCTAGGGAAAACACAAGTCTCCGTTTAGGAGCTTCCACCTTGTTCTGGCTTTGTAAAGCAACCCCAAAGTGAATTGGAGAAGAAAAGAAGAAGAAAAAAAGGTGGCATGTTTGTGGGTTTTTTTGTTTGTTTGTTTTGTTTTGTTTTTTTTCCTAACGCTAGTTGCATTGATGTATGAAGGGATGAAATGTAAGAAGGGACTTTATGTTGCTGCATAAATCTGTATTTGGTTATAATATAAATAAATCGTGTTTGCTTTTAGTCGCTTGCCTCCTCGATCTAATGCCCGGTGTTCAATCATAGATCATGTCGACAGATTTCGTCAAGATTATTAAATCGATTTTATTAGAAACATTTACAATACATGTTTGGAAAGTAACAAAATAACAAAAAAAAACTAGTATGGCATACATACATTGGTCAAATATAAAAAAAACCAAAAATGAACTCACAGAGAACATGTGCTAAGAAATAAACCTGCAAAGTCGTATGCCTCGTGAGGGCACCACATGAATGACCAAAGGTTTTGAAAGAGGGAAAAAAGAAGAAGAAGAAGAAGTAAAAAAAGGTTTTGAAGTATTGGCTAGCCAAAAATGAACCCTATGGTATGGCGAACCTTTCTCACTCACCAACAAGAACCTAAACACTTAGAGCAGGAGATGCCGGTCCGAACTAATGCACTAAGACCACTAATATGAGTTTTTATATGAAACACTTTTATTTATTTATTTTTTTGTTTGTTTTTTTTTTATTTTTTTTATTTGTTTGGTTTTTTGTTTTTTTTTTTTACCCTACTGAGTCGGAAGATTCTGAAAGCTACCAAAGACAGACTGTTGGAGCAGAGTTACCCATCCAAAGCAAGCCCAGAAGAACATGATCACCCCGTAAACCCCCGCCCCGCCCCCCCCACCTCCTTTTTTGTGTCACTATCATACTGAAACAAATCAAACCACGCTGCACAATTAGCTTTGCCATTATGAAGTCAAAACAGTCGAGATACAATTTCACCACGCAAGAGCTGAGGCTATCCTTCAACATAACAAGCCGCTGTTGTACGTTTTCCTGTCGGAGTGTGATGATAAATCTACAAGCGGAAACCCAGAATTTAAAAAAATTAAATAAATAAATAATTTTTGTTGTAGAAAAAAAAAAAATTAACTTATAATAACCTCAACAACCAAGTGTTCATCAGCCCTTTAGTGTAATGTGTACAGAAAGCCTTTACTTGTATGCAACAAAACATTTTTTTTTTTTTAAAGTACCGTTTTTTTTCCAGCCTGGTGATGATACAAGATACATGCAAACTACTGTGTTGTAGAATATATGAATGTGTTGTGTGTTTACTGATTTCGGCATAGATCTACTACATTACTCTGAGATATAACGTGTGTGTAAAGTTAACGGTGGGACGTTCGGTTTGAATATTTAATGTAATGTAAAAATCAAGACACTCGAAACACACTGGAGAATTTTCTGGAATGTAGTAGATGTATGCTCAAAAATGTGTGTATGCACTATTTATCCACCTGCCTCTCCATTCCACACACCTCTGTGATGCGCTTGCACTTCACTGTAGTCCAAACAGATGAAGCGTTTAAAGGAAACGTAGAAACAAATTAAAAAAACAAACATAAAAAGAAATACCTAAAAAAAAAAAAAAAAAATTAATTCTGTACAATATTGAAACCAGAAATGAGGGAGTAAAGGATTGTGTTCAGTCAGCAGTATGGGGTTAGTTAAAGAACAGCAGGCAAACAACACGTGTGCCAAGTGTTGCTGCATTGCTAAAACGTGATTGAGGCACAAACTTGAGACTAAAATACCTCCTAATCCTAAAAAATATTTTTATTATTTTTAAATTTTTTTTTTTCCTGAACTCATTCCATCGTTAACGCTCGAAAATCTAAAGTTAAAATATAATCCTTTAAAAGCCCCTACCGCCTACCTCATTTTACACCGTCAGAGGTATGAAGGATTTATCTAACTTTTTTTTATTTATAAATAAAAAATTCTATAATCTTAATTTTAGTAGAAATCAACATCATGTGTTTTTAGAAATATATTAACTTTCACTTTTTCTTATTAATTAAAAAACAAAACGTCTTGAAGTTACTTATAAATATGTTTGCTTCATTTTAAGATATTCATAAATAACATCCAGATACTGACCTCTCCCTCTTAGTATGAAATAATAACCCATGTTAGCAAAATAGAATCTTACGAAAAATGTTATAAGACTTTCCCCCTAACTTGCTTGGTACAGGGAGAATCTAAACAGATATAATGGAGAAACGACTTGTCCCTAACCAATGGCATCGGAAACGTAAAGCTTTACTCTGATGGTCCAAAAGGTAAATTATTCTACACAGATGGAGTGGTCTGTTATCTTTTTTTTTTTTTATTATTATTTTTATTTATTATTATTTATTTATTTTTTTCAGATTTTTACATTCAAATGCACTGTCCTGTCTGTGTGTTACAAAGGCATTAGAATCGCTTTAGTGCATTTAGTGTCTTCGCTGCTGTTTCATCGATAAACGCCTGCAGTCCTGCTAACTGGATTACGTCAAAGTGATTTCTTTCTAGTTCTATCGTTAAAGTTCTGTAGATGTCGATATGAACACTATACGCACGAAGAAAAAAAAAAAAGCTTAGATTGCAGTTTTATGGACATATCGTGACTCATGTAATTGTGCATTAGATACTATAATAGATAGATAAAGTTCAGGGGGGAGAAAAACCAAAAACAAAACCTCTTAATACGTCATTATTATTTCAAACACTAGATGAAGTCATTACTAAAGCTCTCTGTATAACATGTAGCTCTATTATATCCACAGATCTGAACTGATAAAAAGGTAAATGCTCTGTAATAAATCAGCATGCATAACCAATATGGATCTAAAAGGATTATTTCAACCACGTTACCACTATGTACTTACTCCAAAAACTAAAGAGTCTCTTAAAAGTTACCTTCACGAAATACGACGCCTTGGCACTGAAACGGAAAAAAAAAAAAAGAAATCCTTCCTTCCTTCCTACCTCTTCAGTTCCAAATGAACAAACAGATCAAATCTGTAGCCCTGTAGTGTTTGAACACGTTTCTGTACAGTGATTTTTGATTCGCTATAACAAGATGCACCACACTGTTACGAACATCACGAAATCCAACATTATCTGGATTATAATTTGTAATCATATCGGTCATATTTATATTTTAACCCGAATCTTGTTTGCTGAACCGCCCTGTTTTCAGAGGCTTTCTCTCTTCTTTAGAGCCATATTAACATTTCCCCCCCCTTTATTTATTTATTTACTTATTTTTTCTTCTCAAGAATCTCATTTCAATTCTTTGGCTACCATAAACACTCTTAATTTAAGCTTAATCCTTCCACTGGGATCATAACTAGTCGTCTTATAATCCCACTATAATATAAACAAACTGTCTCCCTCCCCCAAAAAAGTTTAGAACTTTTAAAATAGTTTCATAATTGGCTTAAATACTGAAATATATTCTCAAGATATGCCTATGGTAGTCACATTTTTTTCTTTTTCTTTTTTTTTTTTTAAGATATAGCTATCTCCGAATATATTTGAGTAAATACAGATTTTTTTTTTTAATAGCAAATAAATGCTACTCTGTTAAAAATGTACCTGGCTCTTTGCAGTGATTTTTTCGGGGGTGGGGGTGGGGGTGGGGGGGTCATGACACACCACACATTACGTAACTGCTGAAATTCGTCCCGTCCCAAACTTACTCTGCGAACACACAAACTTTAAGTCGTAAATACTAAAATCAGCTAATGATCTATTGTGGGTCAGAGAAAGGACGCAGTATTAAAAATGCCAGTAGTAAAGTCTGAAATGGTGTATTTCTGAATATCGGGACAACGTGCAAGCTTTTTTTTTTGTTTGTTTGTTTGTTTTGTTTTCAGAAAAAAAATTCATTTCGTACAACACCTAATAAGCAATGCCTAGATGAAGTTCTGTACAAACTTTGAAAGCTACGCCTTGTTGTATTTGTTGTTAAAATAGAGTTTGTTATTGCTAATATGCATTCCCTTACCTAAAGGAGTCAGGAACACACACTTTTTTTTTTCTTTTTTTCTTGAAAAATATCCACACGGGCACAGTTTTCTTAAAAAATTCCAAGCCACTGAATGTGATTTTGCATAATTTTTTCGAGACGTTTTGGCTTTGACGAGGAGAAAGACACAAATCCTGCATACATACATTCCTCCAAATAGGCCATTGTTTATCCTTAATTTTATGAATACAGTCCATGTTGATCATGAAAGAGTTAACAGTGCGTGTTTTGCACTCTGTTTTAAGAGAAGCGTAGCTACCGTTTCGGAAAAAAAAAACAAAAAAAAAAACCACCCTGCATCGGCCAAATGGCGTTCAGAGATCCATTTCCTCGCTCATCCTCTACCAGTGCAAAGTGAACTTGGAGAACTTGGTTGAAACGACGACGACAAAATAAGCAGAATCAACCAATTACAAGTTGTCTACAATGTTTTCCAGCTGTTTGGTTTCGGATATACGCTGCTCGTTTTGATATAAGGTGCTTCTCTCTTAACCAGACATGAGTGTTTTAATGTAAGTGCTTTTAATAGCTTGAATTCTTTGTACTGTAAAAGTTTCCTCCTTGCGAATCAGATTGCCCGTGTGTCGCACTGCAAATTAGATTAAAGTAGATTCAGATGTTTGTCCTCAAGTCGAAAGGCTTTAAACTAGCTCAAATTTGTTTAGTGAAATGATCATCCTGTAACAAGTTGCTTCCCTTGAGCCAAAAATAATGAAATAAAAAACCTTTTTAAATTCCTGACAAATTCCAAAGTACAGACTATCAGGGATGTCTAATATGCATCTAGCGCTATTGTTTATCGGTCATGAGCTTACCCCGACACCCGACCAGTCCCACACATGTGGCAGTGGCGCATGAAGTCTCCAAAGGGACAAAACTGACCCATTTCAGATGGACTACATTTCTCAGTGCCTTTCTTTCTTTTTCTTTCTTTCTTTGTTTTTGTCTCTTTCTTATGTAGCAGCCCTCTTGAAGGGCAAAAAAAAAAAAAAAATCCCAAAAATGGAGACTTTCCCCCATCCTGCAAATGCTCTAATCCCCTCAGCCAAGAATCCGCTAGGTTGATATGCAGGACTCGGGTGGGTGTGTAATTTGATTCGGCTCCAGCAGCCACTAAATGGGGCGTGTCCTCCCAGCTCTCCTGTCAATTTCAATTGTCTGATTTCATTGTGGACTCGGATGTCTTGCTCCCATTGGCTGCCTGTGGCCGTTGGCTTGGGGTTCGGGGAGTGGGGGGTTGGTGGGGTTTGGTGAGTCGGGGTGGTTGCACCAGGAGAGTCATGCACATGGCGTCCTTCGGAGGGGGAAGAAAAAAAAAAAGAAGAAAAAAAAACCTCCATGGCAACTTCGATCGACTTGCACTCCCTCTCGGACACGTCAGATCTGGCCATTTCTTTTGGGGAGGGACTGAACTTTTGAGTCCGGCCGAAAGCATTAAATAAACCCGATTACAATCCGCCTGTAATTTGACTTTTTGGGCCAATAAAAATGTCCGTTTTATTGTAAACGAAGAACCAGGTTTTCGTTTGAGTGGTCTGCAACTTCCAAAAATGGAACAAATAAGTGTTTGCTACGTAGAAAGCCTGCAATCATGTGCACTCGCTTTCTCTCTCTCTGTCTGTCTCTCTCTGAAATAAAATCTGCACTTGGGATTTTTTTTCCCCTCTTCGTCAGGACAAAGGAGGCCCCTTTCCTCAGTGGGAATACTAAAGCTCAGAGGAGCAGGAGAGCAGAAGGAGGAGGGAGGAAGAGACTGAGCGAGAGAGACAGAGAGAGAGAGCGAGTTGGAGGGATGAAGGGAGGGGCCCCAGCTGCACCTAGTCAAGCTTTTCTGCGAGGTTGGTACCGGGGGAGGGTAGGGGTAGGGGCAGCGTGGGGTTTTGGAGCATCCGTGGCAAAACGGACTTTCCCCAAGTTGCTTGCACCTGGTCTGTGTCACATGACTAATTACCATCTCCTCATTGGGCGAGAGCACGCTCCGGGGAACGTCCCACCGCTGCGTTAAAACAATACGCCTGCTTAGCTGAGCAGTTGTGGTCATTATAATCTACGAAGGGGACGCTTAAGCAGCAAGTGGGATCAGGACACTCCCTAAAAAGGAGCAAAAAAAAAATCACAATATGAAACACCTGCTCGTGAACGGCTTCGATAAAGGACGCCGGGCAGCAGGCACTTCGCAAATGTGGGGACTGGGGGAGCTGCATAATTTCTCCTACTATAGCTCTAAGACTCTTTTCTTTCTCTTCCTTTTGTGGAGGGTCTATTCATGTTCAGATTAGTGAGCACCTTCCCTTCACGTCCCGTTTACATTTCGTGTGTCCGCGATGGCAAACTGCTCGCTGAGAAGTTAAACCTGGCAATGTGAGGATATTCATCGTGGGCAATATGTGGAAGAGAAAACCGTGAACGGAATTAAAGTGGGGAAACGGCTCTTTTGTACGTTCAGGAACGTTCGAGCTGATTAATCGTTGTGTGGCTCAATACTAGGACATCCTTTTCCTTTATTATTTAAAATACAACAGGTGTAAAGCAAGACCGCATTTTTAACTGTTCTATCACAGTTGATGAACGTGCGCCATTTCTGCAAAACGAAACCCCAAATCCCTCAAACACCAATCCAAACCTGTTACAAAAACAAAACCATACTTCAGTTAGTTAGATACTGTGTGTCAGTTTGATTTATGTTTGCTATCGAAGTAAGTGTTTGAGTGCACAGTGTCCTGTGTGTTTGTTCCAAATCCGCATCTTCACAAAGCAGGATTAAACAAATACATAGTGTTGGTTGGTTAGTTTGTTTTTCAGTGACAATCAAGCTATCAGTTTTAAGGTGCAATGATAGACTTAAGATTCAGTCCTTATGTACTTTGCCTTTAAAAAGCATATTTGCCTACTTGCAGACAAATGCTGGGATGTAAAACTATATTCTTTCCAATCGTACAAATTAACGTTAAGAATATATATAATAATAATAGCAGTAATAATAATGGTAGTAAATTCCAAAATGAAGCAAAAAAGTGTAAAACATTCACATTATTTCGTTTTTCTGTTTCTACCCACATTGCAATTCATGTGGGAAAAACAGCAGCAGTAAAAAAAAAAATAAAATAAAAATAAAAAAAGGAAAAAAAATGAAAATAAATTAACAGCAAAGAAAAAAAATCCATTGAGTTAAAATTTTCCCCATTTTAACAAAACTTTTATAAAATATATATATGCATATATGTGTATATATATATATAAAAGAAAAAATCTGAAAATACTTCTTACTCTTTTTTTTAGTAAAGCAAGCAGTGTCTCCTAAAATATCTGCTCGTTTTGATTTTTTTTCATTTTCTGAAAAAAAGCAAGATGTACATGGGGCATACTGACCAATACTGACCAAACAAATGCTAAACTAATCAAAGTAGGTAAAAAATATCTAGTTAAAACCAATGCACCAAAAACAACAAAAAAAACCTTTTAAGAGAAGATCCGGATGGCTTGGGTGACGAGCGTGTGGCAGACGGGGCATTCAGGATGGTTCAGCTCGCAGATTCGGATGGCGCACTCCATGCAGAAGAGGTTGTGACCGCAGGGCACCAGAGCAGCCGTCACTTTGCTCTCGAAGCAGGTCATGCAGTCTCGGGTGGTGGTCGGCTCGCTGTGAGCACGCCGAGCCTGGGCGTGGGCTGACCCCATGCCCGCAGAGCTGCCGCTGCTGGTTCCAGAAGGTTCCGGAAGACCGGGAGACAGTCTGGTCAAGGGCAAGGGCAGGCCTCCGAAGCTCTTGGAGCGCTGCTGGACATAGTAGGCTACCTGTTTGGGATAATCAGGGTCACCCCAGCTCTGGGAGCCTTCAGAACCGAAGTAGGAGCATGGTTTGTCTCCGTTGGTAGTGGTGGAGAAGTCAGCTTTGTTGTAAATTCCCATACCGACTCCTCCAACGCTTCCACTTCCGCTACCTCCTAGCACGGCGTCAGAGAAATTCTGGCGGTAACTACTAGCCAGTGGCTTGCGCTGACCGCCCTGAAGTCCCCACGCGTGCTGTAGGCGACTCTCCGGCCCACCGTTGGTGGTGTTCTCAGTGGCCAGGCAGTCGTTCTCGTTGTTGTGGTCATGGAGGGTGCCGGTGCGCGAGGCGATGTGCGCCTCGATCTCCTCCCGGGCTCGTTCCGCGTTACCCGGCGAACCAGTGATCTCGAAGACGGGGTCGCGATCACGGCTCGGGGTAACGATGTACGTGCACGTCTGCTGTTGGATGCGCTTGATGGTGGAGCCTTTGGGGCCCACTACCAGACCGACCACGCGGTAAGGCACACGCACCTGGATCGTGGTTTGGCCTGGCAGCAGGGCGGGCGGAGACCCGTTAAACGACACGCCCAGCTTGTTCCGGGATGCGCGCAGCATCGAGAAGTGCTCGGCCGCTGAGATGATCTCGCGTCTAGCTAGCGCCACGTCTTCCTTACGCCCGGTAATGAGAAAGACGGGTTCTTCACCTCTCACCGGGGTCTTGATGTAGGTGTTGGTTTTTGCCCGCAAGGCTTTGATTTTACAACCTGCGAAGTGAACGGAGTAGCATAAGTGTCGGTGGTTAACAATCAAATCGACACTGTTGGTTAAGAAGCTGTTGGTTATTTATTTATTAAGGAATCAGCATCTCTAAGTCAGCATAAATTAGGCCTGGAACTACTCTCCTGATTTATTATTAAGAGCTTTTAAATATTTAAGTAATTTAAAACATGGATTTCCTTAGAATTTATGGCCAAAGAAAACAACCCAAGTAATGCTGAAGATTTCATTTTTTCCCCTCATTTTAGCGTGATTACAGTACGCAAAGTACACAATACAAACAAGTTGCAACGTGAGTAATGTCCCGTATCACTACCCTACGATGGCAATGAATTGTTCCACGTCTAGTTTTAATGTTGTATTAATGTCGCTTAAAAAAAAAAAAACAACATTTAAGTAAACCCATCACATTTTCACTAAATATGATGAAGCTGTTAATTCAGGGTCTTTAAAATATCACCTTGAAGGTCACCAGATCTACATCTGAGGAACCTTTTCAGGAAACGATCCTCCATGTCAAACTGAGCATTTCTCAAATTCATGTGTTCACATTTGTCCAGTATATCCTGTTAGATCTGCAGTTTGGTGTATCTTTTTTGGGGGGGGTCCCCCCTATTGTTTCTCCCAGGTTTTTGTCATATTTTAGTTTCTCATATTGTCCTTAGGACTCTCAGACCGAGTTTAATGATTATTATTAAAAAAAAAAAAAAAAATCGTTTGTAAAATTGTCCTGCTGTGACAGTAAACCAAACAGGCCCTTGGAGCTCGTCGCTACTGTCTGTACTGTACTCATTCTCGACTAATTAAATACATAAATAATTAGAATAAATGTCAGATTTCTTTTTCCAGGAATAATAAACAAGGCTGTGAGGGGGAAGGAAAATACGTGGTTTCAGCAGGGATGGTGGTCCGAACACTCCAGATTTACATCAGACAGAAGTATTCTCTATGAGGTGCTACTTTATCTATTTATGACATGCTGATGATGGCAGTAAGGAGAAGGTCAAGTGAGGGCACGAAGCAAGGGATGTGCAGCGTGCGTGTCAAGTAATGCCTGCTGAAATACGGGAGCTCAAACAGAAATTCCTCCTTCAATCCTTTTACAAAAATCCCACTGTAATATTGTATAAGAGAAGCTTTTTTTTGTTTTTAAAATGGTGCTTTGTGTCCAGCACATAGATCGTTTCTGCGATCTGGGATGCTGTTACAGCAAAGGCCGCTGCTGATTTGCTGGCCGAGGGGCCTGCTGGATATCCAGCTCGTGGCTTGCTGTGTGCAGCAGCCACTAGAAAAACACAACCTGGATGGAGTGTGTAGTCAGCGACAGCGTGGTGTGTGAGTACAGCCCTCCTGAACAGACTTGGCAGGCGCTGCAGGTGAATGGAGCGCGCTTACTACGACCATTCAGACTCCAACAAGCACTCTGCTCAGCCTGAACGCCGAATGGTCTCAAAGACAACGAGTGAGAGATGTTCCTTATCTATCGATCAAGCTGATTATTCACATTGAAGTAAATCGGCATGCACACAAGTATGTCTGTGTGTGTGTGAAGGGGGGTGGGCAGCAATAAAAAATAAATAAATAAATAAATAAATAAAAAGCAGAGCATTCACACTGCTTGCGGTTTCTGGATTTTACACCCGCCCCCCTTTCCAGCTGAAGCGGACAAGTCAGTGGTATAAATACAATAAACCATTGTTACCATTTCCTCCACAGTGGAACAAAAACATGACAGACCAATCCCATCTCTCTCTAGCTGTGCTCCACTTTGTAATGAAAGCACCGAAATGGAAAGCAGCTCTTCCCAAAAATCCACCTTAATCAGCACTTCACAGTCCAGGAGATGCACTCGGACTGCCAGGCCCTGCCCCGTGCCACTCCTCCTGCTCTCAATTCGAAATTCAAGGGCACACTTCACATCAACTGTCAAAAAAAAAAAAAAACCAAACCAAAAAAAACAAAAACCCCAACCGGTATGGAAAAATCTCCAAGCTTTAACCGGATCCCATGAGTCCGGACGCCCAGCAAGACTTCATTTTGCATGATGTTTTGTATCTGGAGTGTGCGTACGCAACGCCCGAGCACCTTCCATGACCCCTGTGTGCACGTGGATGGATGGGGATGGACGGCCAGACAGAGATACGGATAGCTCGATGGATGGGATGTTGTGTCGGCTGCCTGGGCGTGACCCTCCTCCTGTGAGCAACGACTCTGAGCTCGCTCATCCATATCTCTCGCTTTATCTCTTCAGCTCCAAATAAACACCAAACAAAGACAGGATACCTAACCCCAAGGAGCAACTCTGCGTGTGTGTGTGTGTGTGTGTGCGTGTGCGCACACGTGTGTGTGTGTGTGTGTGGGTTCCCCCCCTCCTTTTCTTTTCATTTCTTTTCAAAACACCCGAGTGCCACGAAGACCTCAGACACCGTTTATTTATTTTAAAAAATTATAAAATTATCAATAGAAAAAATACAAAAACCCCCACAAACCCACCCAGCCCCACCACGGCTCTCAGTCTGGCAGCTTAAACTTGCATGCTGTTTGCTCAACAATAGCATCACGTCATGCAGGAGGACCTCCTCACTTTTAACCGCCGTTCAGACGCGTTTCCATGCTCCCAAGCTTCTCCTGAGGTTGATGAATAGCCTGATTTCTGTTACACATCTCCACCTTGCGTCGTCAAACTGTCACTTTCGCGCCTTTTGTCTTGACAGCCGCGTCCCCTTTCCCTCCCTCCCTCCTTCTCTCTCTCCTTGTCCCTCTCTCTCTCTCTAGCAAGTTTGAAATCATCCACACTAAAGACGCAACTACATTCACATTCATTCTCGAGGCAACCCAAAAGGGACAAAAAACAACCCCAAAGCCCACGCATTCACCCGGTACGCAAATCCAACACCCCGAGCACAAAGGCGGGGTGTGTTTGTTTTTGTGTGTGTGTGTGTGTTTTATTTATTTATGCTTGTTCACCCCTCGTTTTTGAGCTCCGACTTGTTTGGTTTTTTTCCTGCTCGTCCCTGGCGCTCAGACGACAAAGGAAGCGCGTCTGCACACGGACACTGATGGCGCGGAGCTGGAACAACGCGACCACGAGGTTTAACGCCCCTAGCTGGGGCTTTTATTTTTTTCCCTCCTTCTCTTTTCTTTCTTCTTTCTTTCTTTTGCTTTTGTGTGTGTGTGCGTGTGTGTGTGTTATCTCCTTTGCAACAAATTCCCGGAAATGGAGCACTACGTGAATGATTTGTTTGGGGTTTTTTCCCCTTTTTCCTTCCATGCGTAAAAATGCACTGTAACAATGTTGCTGCTGAATGGCCCCCAATGTGAGCTGAATAACAATACAGGACCACCACTCCCACTTTTTTTTTCTTCACCTAGTACCACACAAAAAAAAAAAAAAAAAAAAAAAAAAAAAAAAAAAAAAACAAGCTCGAGATGGGCACATGAGGATGATGATGATGATGATGATAAAAAAAAAAAAAAATAATAAAAACAACCCGAGAGGCAACATGTGCCTCGTGAGTTGGAAACAAGTTGAAATGGGGTAAACATGCCGTGGGGTTTACCTTGCCTGCCCACTATTTCCGCCACATGTTCCGAGCTGGGCACGGGCACACACTCGGTGATGTTGCACCCGCGCGCTTTGGTCTCCGAACCGGAGCTCTCGTACAGGGCGCACAACTTGCTCTTGCCTTGTAAGATCCCGGCTTCTCCAGCACCACCACCTCCACCTCCACCACCTCCTCCACCGACGCTGTTGGCGTGGCCGTGACCGTGGTGGTGGTGGTTGTTGTTGTTGTTGTTGCTCCGCTCCTGAACTCCAGCTCCCTCCTCGCTTTCCCCGAGCCCGAGCAGGGAGAGCTGGCCCAGCGCGACCCGCAGCGCCCGCGACTCCTCTTCCTCCTCGTCGGGCGGCGCCAGGAGGCTCTCGGTACCAAAGCCGGAGGCGGCTAGTTCCGAGCCGTAGCCCCCATTTTTCTCCATGATCCCTGACAGCACCAGCAGGCTAGGCATGGCTAACAAAGAGTGTGAGACAAAGACGCGGAGAGCGAGACTGGAGAAGCATCGCATCCGCCGCCCTCCTCCTCCTCCTCCTCCTTGCGCCCTCCCTTCGGCTGTTGGTCCCTCCCATAGACCCTCCCTCCCTCCCTCCCTCCCTCATGCTCACACTGCTGTAGCTGCTAACCCTTTTCATTGTGCACAAGGCACTCGGAATACGAGCACGGTTGTTGCCAGATTGCGGATTTCCACCCCTCTTCCGCCACATTTTACGCAGGATCGAAGTAGGAAAGGTGAGTGGACTTCTTCAGGTGCAGAGTTCCAACAACTACAACCAGAGTCCGAGATAACAGGATAATGGGTGGAAACTAACACAGAAGCACCTGGCGCTTTAGGGGAAACCCCAGGATCGGCCTACCAATGGACATCCATCCATGCGAGTATCCAATCCGCCATGTGGCAGCAGAACAATTCATAAAATCGGACAAGTCCCGGAGAAGCGCTTGAGGGAAAGGTTGGCTATGTAAGATTTAAACACCTGAACGCCACTCCCTTACAACTTTTCTTTCCAAGCGTACGTGGGAGCAGACGGTGGCCGTCAGGTGCCCGGAGCGTCCATCCAATAGTGGCGTTCGCACTCCCTTGTTTTTTTTTCATGTTAAATGATAACTATAATTTTTTTTCTTCCAAATTTGGCTTCTCTGACGTGTTGGCTAGAGCCAACAAACCCTGATTGCTGTTCTTCTTTCTTCTTCCTCGTCTTCCTTTCTTTTTCTTGGTCATCCTTCCAGGGTTTGGTTTTCGGATTCACGCTGGCGCTTGGAAAAACACAAAACCCAGGAGGTTCGCTCTGTGGAGGTTTGTCCTTTCTGGGCTACTGTAGCAGCGCAACATGGCGGCCCTGAAGGGGTGGACCCGCTCTCTTTGGAGATGTACAGGGCTCGTTGGGAGCTTACAAAAATACAATAATTTGTAATTACAGATGATGATAATGCACTAATGAAAACATACTTATGACAGCCATAAGTATATTATGGATTATATACTCTGTTTTTGCTACTAAGTCCTCAAAATCCTAGATAGTGGACCTGAGACGTCCTCGTCAAACACCAGAAAGGGCAAAAGTGTCATCGCGGTTGTTGGGGCTGGTTTGAGAATTTCACAAACTGCTGATGTACAGTTTCACAACCGATAGTCTGTAGAGTTTACACGTGATTGTGCAAAAAAACAAAACAAAACCAAAAAGCTTCCACAAGTTCTGCAGGTGGAAACAACAGTTCTTGATGAGATCGGGCAGATGAGAATAGCCAGACCAGTTTAAAATGACATCAAGCCGACAGTTACTGAAATAATGACTCTCACTAACTCAAAAAAATGAATCGTCTCGGCATGACGGATACACTAAACCATGAGGTGAAGGGGCTACAACAGCAGGTGACCACATCAGGTTCCACTCCTGTGAGTTAAGAACAGGCCCCTTGATGCTGCTGTCCAATTTTGGTATCTGCATGATTTTAGGCATTGTTCTGTGGCTACATGATTGGCTGATTGGATAACAGCGTTAATGAACAGGTCTGCAAGTGTTCCAATTTTAAAAAATAGTAGAAGTATGTATAGACAGTGCAGTATGATCAGTGGTGTAGCAATGAGTTTTACATAGAAGACACCAATAACACAAATATGTTCAGTCGATACACTACAGTACCAAGATGCAAATAATGTGCTATGTGCAGTTAGTGGTCGGCTAGTGCAAGTGTGCGGTTATGGAGTGAAGTGGCCTGTGGGAAGAGACTGTTAACAGAGGAAAATGTTTCATAAGAAATAATGTACGCTTATGACCATTCAGTTTACAGCACAATTAGCACAATCCAAAGTGCTTGCTTTAATTTCTCTCCCAAAAGGTATTTCCTAATTACTACCGTGGTACCCAGGACAGCCGTGTGTTCGTCTATCTATGGACTTCACCCCCAGACTCATTCATTTTTTTTATAATAATAATAATAATAATAATAATAATAATAATAATAATAATAATTACTAATCTGGGAAATACCATGTAATACTGACTAAAATATTGGATTAACTGGACATCACTTCTAGTCCGATCCAATGGAGATTTTTATGCCATGAATGTGTGATGTGGGACAGCCAGACATCCCTGCTTTATTCTGGTTAGGGTCACAGTGCATACAGAGCCTATCCTAGGAATACTGGGTGTGCTGTGGGATACACCCTGGATTGGGGTGCCTGTCTGTAGTAAGGCACCACCTGGATTCACATAGTCATTTGTAGCTAGTGTGCAATTTCACTGTAGCCAGTTCATCTACTAACTAGTATGTTTTTGGGAGGTGAGAAGGAAACTGGGGAAGCTGCAGAGAAATGTGCAAAACCGTAACACGAGATCAGGATTGACCACCACGCCATTTTATTATTATTATTAGTAGTAGTAGTAGTAGTTGTAGTTGTCGTCACAGTAGTAGCTAAAAAAAATAATTAATTATCATAGTATTTAGTATTTCTACCTGATGAGCTTGGTGTATGGTCTGCTGGATGCTCTTAGAATCTCCAATACAGAACTGTGGAGACCAAACATATCTTGGTGGTTCAGTGATTAACTCTGTTGCCTCATCGCAAAAAAGTTCTGGGTTCTGCACAGCCAACTGGGGCCTTACTGCATGGATTTTATGCGTTCTCCCTGTGCCTGTGTAGGTCTCTCCCAGGTCTTCCAGGTTCCTCCTACAGCCCAAGGACATGCCCATTAGGTCACCTGGCTCGTCTGGATTCCCCCTTGGTGTGAATGTGAACGGTCGTTCATCGAAGGGCCATCAGCCCTGCTGTAGATCGGCGACCAGCCCAGGGCGTGCCCCGCCTCTCACCTGAAGTCGCCTGGGATTGGCTCCAGGTTCCCTGCGACCCTCGACAGAGAAGTTGGATTGATCACTTGAGTGGAATGGGACTTGAGACTGCAAAACCCGGCTGGCCGACTCTAATCCTGGCGAGTCTGGAGTTCTACACAGTACACACCTGCTAAACCTTGAAAGCCAACTTTTCCTTGATCAGGAAAACCACCAAACTCTGCTGGACTCCGACCCACCAGAACTGGAGTTTAGCCCGACACCCGGGCTGCCAAATGAGCTCCTACCTGCCAGGAGGTTGTTTTTGTTTTTTCTTTCTTCTTCTTCTTCCCTTTCTTTTCATTGCCCCCCTTTTGCTTCTTCTTCCCAACTCAGAACAATCTGGCAACACTAGGTCCTAGCCCGTCTGCGCCGAACTGGGCGTGGCTCGGCGTGGCTCCGCCCCGTCTGGTTCACAGCGTCCGCTCCCTGCGGAGCTCGAGCGAGCCGCCTTCTGCGCAGACCTCCGCGTCTGGTTCTCTTCCTAACGGCATTCCGTTACCGAGCTGCGAGCCTGAGCAGCCTCCCAGATCCTACCCCACCAAGCACGTGCTTTGTTACACACTTCTTTGGAAGTGCGGGGAAGTGTGCCCAGCCCTGTGTTACTTTAAAACCCAAAACAAACCCCCAGCGCAGCCTATTGTTATGTTTATATCCGTGGAGCAGTTTGCACCCCGTCACTTCCAGGCGCATTTCTCACCTCCACGTTAATAACACGCAGACGCGCACGCAGACGCGCACGGAGACGCATATGGACGCAGACGCGCGTCGCGTGCACCGCGTCTCTCTCGGCCATTTTTTTTTTTTTTTTTTTTTTTTTTTACAAACCTGCGGCTTTTGATGTGGAGCGGCCACGCCTCACGCGCACCCGACACTGGAACACATAGGGGAACCAATATGATGTGTGTTTTTGGGGGGTGGGTGATGGGCTCCGCCCACCTTTTACTGTCTGTCCGTGCTGCAGGGTGACCATGACTGCGTCCCACACCACACAGTGGTCCATCAAACCAGCCCCGTTGCCATGGCTACCTGTAGACATGTATATCCTTCTAGTACTCTTACTACTACTACTATTGGTCCTACTACTACCTTCAAGGCTGTACCAAGGCATCGCCTAAATCCCGTGTTTGTGCACGACTTCACCATGCTGATGCATAAGGGAGGGTTCATTTTGGGACGTGGCCACTGTGGAGGGTTTGATTTTAGCGCTACACGTTGGGGAGATGCTCTCCAGTGAAGAAGGAGGGAGAGAGAAAAGGAAGGAGGGAGGGAATTTGTCAGACAGACGTTGCGGAACCTGCGCCGCAGAACCGACTTGTTCCTTTATCTTTTCTTCTTTATTTATTTAAGCAGGGGAAAAAAATGGAAATGGGAAACTGAGTGCAGTTCATCTAAGCTCGGACAAAGATTTAGCCATGCTCATGGACATGCCAAAGATGATGATGATGATGATGATGATGATGATTATTAACTAGCTGATTCCCCAGTGGTTTCGCTCACTGAGCGCATGGGAATCAAATAAAATGCAGTATTTATAAAAATAAGTTTGTTAATTCCTGGTTTTATTTCTCAGCAAATAGCAGTCGTACGTCATTTCCGTTTCAAACGCGAAAAGAATGTTCTACATTTTAGATCAAAGTTTTCTTAAATAATTCCTTCCCAAACAGGTGTTTACTTCTTTTCAAGATCAGTAAAACAACTCTCACACAAATAATCCCGATCCGTAAAGACGATATAAAAACGGCGTCCACAAACGAAGGGATTAGTTCAAATGTAAGCGCTAGTGACGCTGTTTCCGCTCATCCGCACGTATAATATGTTCTGTGGTCGTACAGCATTTCCGTTTCAAACGCCAAAAGAATTTTACATCTATTAGATAATAATATTTAAAACAATAATAGAGTTAGAGGTCTCACCACTGCTATATCTGGCATTAGAGCTTGATTATTCCATCAGCTTTTTACCTTTTTTTTTCTTTTTTCTTTTCTTTCCCTGACATTTTTGATTTGTCTTTTCTACCTTTAATATGATCTTATTCTTTTCAGACACATAATACAGTAACGACTTAATAATACACTAATGACTATACAACAGTGATGACTCAATAATGCATTAATGACTATATAACACCATGATGACTTGCTTTAATAAACTAGCAATTCACAGCAGTTAATATCTTCCTGGATGATGGAATATAATAGCTACATGTTACAACACTGAAATAAAACCACCGTTTTCCCCCTCGAAAGCTCCATGAACCTATTAAATCATCATCATTATTATCACAATTTAAGACTCTTGAAAAGGTTTTATCCAGCACCTTATGATGTTGTTGTTCTTCTCTTTTTGGGACAACATGATTTCAGATCCATGATTTCACTTTTTCATACAGGAGAATTCCCTTTCAGAAACCGTCAAACCGTTATCCATCCAAAGAACTTTTCATAACTCTTGTTTTTTGTTTTTTTTTTTTTTTTTCCTGAGTGTGTATGTGCACACCTGACCATCACACCTGGATGTGCTTCCTCTCCAAACTGTTGCAACAAAGCTGAATGCAAACTCAATATTAATGCTCATGGTTTTTAAACAGGATGTTCATTACGTGTGTGTTCGCATACTTTTGGGCGCATTGTCTAACATGCTATGATTCCATCACGTTTTCGTACCAAGGGTGTTGGAGCATCACTCCTGTGCCTGCCCAGTCAAATGAAAACCCCTTTTAAAGGGTGCTTTAACTTGTGTTGTCCCTCTAGAGCAGGGGTTCTCAATACTGATCCTGGTGTTCCTCCATCCTTGGGGTTTGGTGATTAGCTGATGAGTTGAATCAAGTGAGATAAGGAGACAGAAAAGACCAAAATGCACAATGTAGGGAACCCTTAAAGGGTCTATGTAGAGGCATAATGAAAGATTTTCCTGTGTGTCTTGTCCTTTCTCTTCACTATTTTTCTCTTTTTTTCGTACCTCATGACTATTCAACTTGATCGTTGTCTCCAAACAGGAAGACGTTTGACAAGAGTAATACCCAATGGTCCTCATATGAGGATCTTAAAAGGAAATACACACAATGTAGTTTGGGGAAAATGTGATGTCCTCTTGGGAGGACATTGGGGTCTCAGGAGGATATGTTGAAAATATAACATGCGGTTAATAACCTATGACATGGTACGCTGTTATAATCAACAATGGGGTAGTGTATGTTTATACCCCAAAGAGGATTATGTTCCAATAACGGCACATCCTGACGTGGTTTATTCACCATATGTGATGACAATTTTCTGATTATAACGTGTTATTTAGTAAAAAGCAACATGTACTTTATTAAATTTATTTATAGTTCCCCTTCATGGTCGTGGAATGCCTGTGACACGAGATCGCTCCTGTTATCACTTACACAATAGCAGCTGTAAACACTGGCTCCCTCATCTGCCTCTCTTTAATTTTTATTTTTTTCTCCCTCATGAAACACAGCATGTCATGTTGCTGAGAAACCATGACATTTTTATCCTTTAAGGTAAAGCATTTGCTATACAAGTCCCCATGAACGAGCTGTTGCTATGGAAACGATAGCATAACAGAACAAAGCTGTTCCGTTCATGTAAACCTGAGATTTGTAGCTGCGTGACTGAAAGAGCTGATGTTATATAAAATGAATCGCCGCCTTCTGACCAATCAGAACGCAGAATTCAAATGCACCACTGTATGCAGTAATTTGAACTGACTTGACATTAGTTTATAAGCAAGCAAACAAACAAATAAATAAATAAGACGTTAGATGACTTTAGATTTAAACAATGGAGGGGACGGGGTTGAGGTGTTACACTGAAATGTGCATTTAGCTCAAGAAAAAAAAGTATTTAGCATATTAATTAGCTCCTTTCCCCCCCAAATGTCATAAAAAATTAATTTTGGAAATGCCCTAAAACCCATTTGGAAAACCCAAGGAGATGAAAGCTAAAATTAATCTTATCTTGACAGGCATCAAAAATCTGGCTACACCCCAGATTAAAAAAAAAAAAAAAAAAAAGCAACCAAAACCAAAAACCGTTAACCAGCCAGACGACCAGCTGGATTTAAGCAGTGTTCCTTTTCCTTTTTCATTTTCAAATGTTCTTAATAGATTTAATTAATAGTACTAAATGATGTCAGCCTATAGAGGATGAGACAGACAGAGAGAGAGAGAGAGAGAGCGAGAGCGAGTGAGTCAGATTTCGATTTCGGTCATTCTTGTAATCTGTACACTTTGCATAATCTCTTAAATCGAGCCCTGTATGTAAAAACCCTGTGTCCGAGCCAGTAATCTGTCCAGCAGCTACAGAACTGAAACATCACATCCACCATTTGGTGGATTTTACACCAAATGACCTGGAAGTCGTTCTGCAGTAATGCATAAAAAAAATTTAAAATTACAGTCTTGAAGTTGCATAATGTAAGCCCCTATAATCCAGACCCCTCCCACCTGAAGCTGTATCCATGCCCAGTCACCCACCTTCTCAACTAGTCCCAGTCTGTTCAGAGGGGAGGTGTAACATAGGATTCGCTCGGTGTAAAAGATTTGCAGATTTGAATACTCTCAACCTGAAACTCACCTTCTGCACTTTAACGTCGTCGTCATTTTATTTTATTTCCCGTATGATCATTCACACATCGTTCTGGTGCACACGTCACCCCTCAAATTGAGCCTTGAATATAAAAAATATTTATTTATGAGACAGGATAAATGTCATAATTGTTGGATACCAGTGGGCAGATGTCTAAATGGACTCCTGATCCAAGACCTGCTACCTTCAGTCTGTATTCTATAAGACTGACCAAGTGATTAGCAGTTCTTCAATGTGTTACAGACAGGAGCGTGCTCATGTTGGATCAGGTGCAGCGTCTAAGTGACGGTCCGACTGTCCAAAAGGTCATCTGCCTTCACTAATGGTGTCCACTGGGAACTCAAGGCCCAAATCAATATCAGCTATGGATCACGGATAGTGTTTCTCCCTTCTGCCTAGTCTGTGTGTGTGTGTTGCTCTTTTGTCCAAATCCCCCTCTCTTATTGTTTGTTTTTAGGTCTGTTGGTAAGTCCCATCACGTCTCCTAATAGGTTAGCGCCATGTTACTGTGCTTCATGCAATATCGACTCTTGTCTCCAAGATGATTACGTCACAGGTGATTAATCCTTGAAGCTCAGCCAGAGCTCAGTGTGCATATGCAGCGATGACCTAATATGACATCATCCATTAGAGAGTGTGTATGAACACAACAGCCTCGGGATGGGAAGTCATGTGACGAGGACATCCAGTCATCTGGTGGCTCGCTGCTTATTATGGTGGAATCATTACAAGTATTATGGCACAAGGAAGACGGTAATTAATAAATAAATAAATAAATAAGTCAGTCAGTCATTGGGAAGGTTTTGTGTTTCATAAAGCTCTCTGAAAGGTCCGACCAAAAATTCATGAATTGATTGCTTTGAAATCTTTACAGCCATTCAGTGGTGAAGACATCCTTCATCCATCAGGGTAATCATTGTACACTGTATAACCCCAACCCGTTGTAGCATTTACTGCTTTGTAGTCTTTGTCCAAAACATCCTCTGCCTCGTTCAATAGGTGTGAAAATACCATCAACCTAAAACGCTATTAGGAAAGACAATATTTTTTTTCCCCTTCTCCCACCTATAAACAGTCCTTTTCAATTCAGGACATGTAATTAAGTGCAGGCAAGTCATTCAACACCTCAGATTGAATTAATTACATTTTTTTGGTCTTTTGTGCGCTCCAGATTGGCTTTAAGTCACGACACACCTTTTTATACCCGGACATAATCACAGTATCATCTCAGACTAAATTCACCCAGAATGCATCAGGACGTGCTACTGACAATAAAGTATTAATGAGGCAACACATTTTTATGACCTCTGGAGACTGTTGTAGCGTGTGTAACAGTGAAAACGCCTGAGACTGTAAATACATGCAGTGGAGTCGGTAAATAAGTGCCGCTGTTATGTTTCATTGCCTCGTATTCCAGCACACTGAGTTTAATCAAAGGAACAGTGAGTGTAAAATTAAAGTGAAGGCTTTAATTAAAAACAATATGTCTGTTATTTGCACCTTCAGAAGTAAACGGTAAAGTGCAGCTTCAAAGGTTTGACTCGAGTGCGTTCAATTTTGCTGAAAGTTTGGAGCAAAAACGCAAGTAAGAATCAGTAAATGAGGGAGAAATCCCATACTGCTTTTTGGTCACTGATGATAAATTGGTCACGTTTTATCAAGGAATCCGAGCAAATAGTAAATAAAGCTAACCAGGAATGCTTGCGTGCTATGTAGTCATGGGCTGGATAAATCCAACATGTGAATTTTTTCCCCCTTAGAATTTTATGTTCGAGGAAGAATTCTTAAGCATGAAGAGCTGGGTTTTTTTTTTTGTTTGTTTGTTTTTAACTAATTACAAAATTTTCTGCTTCGTTCTAGGAACATGAACATACAGTTAATCTCAGATAAAATGCAAAAATTTTGTCACTCCTGAGCATAATTAGTTTCATTAGCTGAGTTATTATTGTTATTTTTAGAAATTTTCATAAATTATTTATTTTTTTTTTTTTTAAAAAGCACTTAACATCATTAAACATCTAAATGCAAGCATTTCTATTGTGATATCATTAATAAACTCCAGACTTGCTTAAGAATTACACCCAGGTTATTATTTGTATTCATTAATCAGTGCTCCCTTATAATATTAACAGCTGTATTTTAAAGCCTGGTTATGACTTATTAAGGAATCCGTAACACATTACATGCTTTACGAGGTATTTTATCATCAATAAAAATGCATTATAATGAATCCTTACCTTCGCAAAAGAATTAAAAGCAGAGTCCTAATGATTTATTAGTGTTAGGTTAAAGTGCTTGAGGAGTCCTGGTACACTTTAGTAGTGTAATTTAATCAGAATGCTTTTTAATGCTTTCAGTACGTGTGGGCTGTGTTTCAGGGTGCCAATAATTATGCTAATCAGTACCAATATATAGTGTCAAAGCTGGTCATTCAGGTCATCTTAAGGCTGATAAAAGGAAATACTGTACACCAAATGACTTCAGAGGCTACAGTAATAGATAAAAAAAAAAACGAACATTAATGAAGACAGCCTTTAGGTCAAACCCCTTCCACTGGTGCCTGGAGCCACGCCCACTCTGCAGGTACCTTCCACCTTCATTGCTACTTCCAGTTTTTATGTTTATGGTTCATTCTGTAAAAAAAAAAAAAAAAAAAAAAAACACCCACCCATGAATTGTAAATATTCCCATAATATAATTTGGATTCCAATAAACATAAATGAACCCCATGAAAGCAGTGTTCATTCATCAGGACTGGGTTGTGTATGCCTATTTGTGTAAGTCTAAATTAAGTGCAGCTTTTTTTCCGCAATGCCTGAGGCAGGATCATGTGCTGAGTGGAAACACTGCTCTTTTGGGAGTATGAGTCAGGTGGGGATGACCTCATTGCTTTCTCTCAGTTATTAGATCATCCTTTCTCTTTCTTCCTACTCATCAGATATGCTTAGCAGCTTAGTGATTTTTGACTTTTTGAGCCGACTCTTTTTGGTCAAGGTCAAGAGTCGACTCGTGGATATTTTATTACATGTAAGCAATGCGGTGTCCTCTTGCAGTGTAATGCTTCCATCATTGGGAATGTCTTTTCATCATATGAGCTGTTCATTACTGTGAATAAGGCATGTACAGGTGCTCCCCCAGTTACGATGGCCCGACTTAGAATTTTTCAAAGTCATGATCATGATGCTTGTGATCCGCTAAAAATTGTAAAATATATAGAAAATATTTAAAATTTGTGGGCAGGCATCGCAGGCAGGTCCGTGTAAAAGTGTACGATGTATGCGGACGTTCAGACGAGGCCCAGAAATGCCGCTCTCTCTCCCATAACTCAGAGTTACCTTGTGTAGCGGTGTACCGTACAGTGTGTTACCTCGGGTTTTTTGTGATTTATTAATGGAGCAGCTTCAGTGGCGGCTGTATGTAGCCGGAGCTCAGTATTTGTGTAGCGGGGTGTCGTGGTTGGACGGAGCTCAGAGACAGTGCTGCCGCCCACATCATACAGGTGTGTGGATCTATCTGGCAAACTCGCTCTTTTGACAGAAATGTGATTTAAATGAAATCTCGCTTCAGTGTTGACTCACTCCACAGTATAAAATATCAGTCTCCCTGTTAGCAAAACAGAGCACATAAAGAGCTCAGGGCACCGTGGAGCATGATACAAAATAAATATTAAAACAGCTGAACTTCAACTGATAACATAACATATTCTTTAAAACTAAAACACCACAACAGGACTACACTCTCACTCACTTTACCATATTAAAACTTTACAATTCATTTTCAGCATAAGCAGCATTAAACACGCCCCTCTGCCTGAACCAGGAAGTAAACAAGGGGATAAAGATGCAGTCTTAAAGGGACAGTACCGTACACAGAATACACACACTTCCAAATTGCACTTTTTTTCTTAAACGGGACTGTGGTCTGAACACAAATATTTTAACTAATCAAATAAAAGAACATTTGAGATGTTGGTGAAGTTTCAAACAAACAGGAAAAACAATAAATTAACATATAATTTCAACCTGGTTACATAAGCTAGGCTAAGCTAGGCCGAGATACCGAAGCTAGGCTAAGTGGTTCAACACTGTTGTTCGACTTACGATATTTTTGACTTACGATGGGTGTGGCTGTTTGCATGGTGTATAAAATGCAGTGCGTTTCAGCCACAGATAGGCTAAGAACAATAATATAGGTTATATTAAATTCAACACCCGAAAGAGTCGACTCCTATCGGTGAGCTGAGTCGAATGACATGACTCTCGAAAAAGAGCTTTAAGTCCCATCACTAATACTTAGGAAATGAATCATTGTGATGTTCTTGGCTTCCTGACTGGTATGAAGATATGTCATAATGGTCTCCACCCTCTGTTCCTCACCGAATAATGTTAAACTCTGAATCTCTGATGAAGCTTACCTAGCACTTAGGATGCATGTCTGTGTAAGCAGATTAATTAATCAATATCCCTGATTGATTGTTGGTGTAGAGTATTGTAGGCCGAGCAGATTTGCGAAGATCAATATACAGACCGCTTGCGAATGTTTACATGTCCGTAGGACACAATGAAGAAGACAATGAAACTGAATTTAGTGCATCCAGTTTCATATTTGTTCCTTTATGAAGTAACAAAATCTGTGCGTATTACAAATTGGTTAAAAAAAATCGAAACCCTATAGCATCAGTGGTTTGTACCTCCATTGTATAAATTTTGTAAGGTGATGTAAATTGTGCCAGATGTGTTCGCTTATTGCATTTGCAGTGTTTATTTCAGGATTTTCTTGATCGCATCTTCAAATCAAGTCAGTTTAAATCGTCATCTTGCAGCAACATTTCAGTTCGAAATTCTTAAACTATCTATTGTTGTGTAGATGCATTGTACAATAGACTAAAAGTTACCATTTTCGTTCCCATAAACATGAAGGATGTAAGCTTTTGGACTCAGCTGTAGCTGTGTCCGTCTAACTTGTCTGTATGTATGCACACTGACTTGTTAACATATAAAAGGCAAAGCAAAAAGATTTAAACTGCGCAATGGTGTTTTTTTTTTTTTTTTTTTTTTTTTTTAAAACAACGATTGTCCAGTTTTGGGTGCGCCTGTGAGCGAACCCCGAAGTGGTCTCTTGTTGCTTCCTGAGCTACTGTTCTCCTTAGCATGGTTGTAAAGAGTGTGTATTTGAGTTATAAAACTATTTATGTCAGCTTGAACTACTCTGGCAATTCTCATCTGTAGAACTGCCGCTTATTGGGTGTTTTTTGTTTTTTGCACCATTCTGTGTAAACTCTACAGACGGTTTTATGTGAACATCCTAGATTTTCTGAAATACTCGAATCATCCTGGCTGGCACTAATAAAATATTATTAAACATAGTTTCCCCGTTCATATATTTGATGATGCAAATGTCAGCTGAAGCTCTTGACATAATTTTATGCATTACGCTGCAGCCACATGATTAGCTGGTTGCATATGTTTCTGAATAACCAGGTATTCCTTAATAAAGTGTTCAGAGAGTCTGTGCAACATACAGTACTGTATATCTTATCTACAGTGGTACCTTGGCATATGACATGAATTCATTCCAGGAGCGAGGTCGTATGTCAAAAGTTTCGTAATAGAAATCGAATTTCCCATTAAAATGAATGGAATTACTACTAATTCGTTCCAAACACCCAACAAAACACACCAATTTCTATTATGTGTTTTAAAATAAGAGAAATGTCCTATATAAAAAAAACAAATAATGTATAAAACAATAATAAAACATAATGAAAGTGAATGTAAGGAAATAAACTGGTTTTATGAAGTGTCCTTTACCTTGAGGATCACAAGAAGCGATGATGGAGGCGGAGCAGTGAGGTGTAGGACGGACATTGGTGGTGGGAGGAGGAAGAGATTGTCGGAGGAGGTTTGTTTACGTTATGTACGTCGCCCTCTATCGCCAACTGAACACTCGCTATACGCTTACAGAACATCGCTAAATTTATTCTATACTTTATGTATCGCTAAACTTATGCTACACTTTAGCGCTAAATTTAACTTAATGGGAGAATCACTCCACCCGAACTGCTTGCATAAGTCCATGACGCGCACACCTTGAGCGTGTTTTTCACTGATTTCCCGCTTTATATCTAAGGTAAGTGGCGTCTTCTTCTTCTCAGCACCAGCCTTGCTCCTCACTTTCTTAGGACCCATGATGAAAGCGGCACAAAGAACACAAAACGAAGCGAGAAATGCTGTGGTGAGGCTTACTCAGCGAGCTCGACACATGACCTGTAGGTCGGCTTGGGGTGGACTGGGACACGGGAATGTGTAATGACGGCGGGCTGCACGAAATGTGATGAAATCGCCAATGTTGTATCCCAAAAAACTGTCGTATCCCAAAGCAAAAAATATCCCAACATCAACCTCGTATCTCGGAAATGTCATAACCTGGTTTGGTCGTAAGTCAAGGTAACACTGTATATTGAATTTGTCACTCAATTAGGAATATATAGTGCTGCCACTGAGTGGCGCCATTAGCTAAAATATGACATTGCCCCTATCCTGTCTGAAAGTTCCAGTATGCGCTACTGTGTCAGCAATGGGTTTGTTTTTTTTTTTTGTTCACTGTTGCACCATTACAGGATTAATTCATTGTTATTCATGTATTCATATCATTAAATTACAAGAGGCTCCAAAACTGTGAATCCATTACCACCACTCAGTTATCAGATACGAATATCATTTTTTTGGTCATGTTTCCTCAACTAGATTACATTCTTTACTTATAAAACTCCAGCTTTAGTCTAATTCAATAAAAGTGAAGTCGTAATGGTTCATCAGTATGACTCCAGTTGAGGTGTTATTAAAAACGATTAATTTAAATGCATGTACATGTATGCCATTATGAAAGATTTGTATTTTTATAGCTTATTTATTCCTCGTACACCACAGCGATTTGCCAATGATTACACCTTGTTGTTATTTATTCACACATTTCACCCAGCTATATTTATTTACAGTGCTCCAACACAAGTTCCCTTTCTCACTTATACTACAACAGTTGTCCCTTACCAGCTTATTTTTGTTCCCAGGGAGAAAATACAGCTCGTTACCAAGGAACCACAAAATGTACCTGTTAAAGTGGTAAATAAATTTACTAAAGTTTACCCAGTTTGTCTGTATAAAGACTCAAAATCCTATACATCCCTTGATGTAAGCTAAGCTAACCAGTAACCTTGTTAACGTTAGCATTCTGGAAGTTACATATCGTAAAACGTTATTTAGCGGCGCAGTGTGCGATTTTAGCTGTACACAGGATTTTCTTAGTAACTGCCCAATACATCCGAGAAAAATATGAGCCTAATACTCCTGACAGCTTTGTCTTGTTTCCACTTGTGTGTTTTATGTTTGTGTTTAATACTTAGCCGCTAGTTAGCCACATTGCCCCCGTCTTTAGCTAGTTCATGATTGTTGGCTGTATTTTCTAGTGATCTGGACCTCATCATATCTGATCCTCAGTCCAATTAACGTTATTATCCTTTGCCTTTTTGGAGTAGGCATCATGTGGGGTAGATCCTCCGCCAATCATTTGTCATGTAATGCGGCGGAGCTCGTCCTGTGAGCTAAGTCTGAAGAAAAACCTGCAATTTAGTAACGTAAGATGTTCTGCTGTCCAAATATTCGGATTATTATGATGGTGTTCCACTTAAAATGCTTAATGTAAATGATGATGTGATTCAGTAGTAACGTTTTTAACACCTTTTCACCAGGTTTGTGTGACTGCGGAGAGAAATGCGGTCAGAAAGACTAGAAAGATTAGACACCTCCTGGTGGACACAATGCGTATTGCAAGCTCTATAAAGCATTACTCGTGCAAAACACCAGCAAAGACACCAGTCCCGTCGTCCAACTGGCTCTGAGTCACTGCTCTACAACACCACTCACACCACTCACACACCACTCACACACACTCACACCATAAAGACTCAGGACCAGAACAAATATGCACAACCAATCAGAATGACCCAAATTACACAGACTCTGAAATTAAACTATTTGTCCTTCTGGGAAACTCAAACTA
>JAQLOM010000019.1:1126008-1138871 GCA_030068315.1 Chrysichthys thysi
CATGGGAAGTGAGTTAAAAATTGATTACAAAATTTGAACCAGACAGACAAACAAACAAGAAGTGAAGTTAATATAAGCTTGGTAATAATAATAAAATAATAATAATAAACCACACAGACAAACAAACAAGAAGTTAATATAAGCAAGGTAATAATAATAAAATAGTAAAAATAATTTTAAAATAAATAAATAGATAAAATAATAATCATATAATAAAAACAAACAACCCCCCCCACAAAAAAACATCTGATTACAAAAAATGTAAATGATTTTGATCCATTTATGTGGCACGCCCTTCATACAAGTCCCTGTTTACGCTGTTGCTATAGACACGGAGACACGCATTAGGACAAGCTCTTTAATTTAAGAGCTACTGATACAGAAGAACAATGAACAACTTCGGACCAATCAGAATCCAGAATTCAGTATCATTGCGGTATGAATGTTATTGTACATTGTCCTCTTTATACACGTATACGACTAAAAGCCCCAACAACAACGACGACGATGATTTCAGTTTGTACCCCCGTCATCTTGCTGTAGTTAACTTTAGGTCTGAAATATCCCCACGTGGAAATATGACTATCCTCATCGTGACGTTGAAATCCTTTAAACACACAAATTTCCACATCTTTTCCTGTGATCAGTAACGCTGTGAGTGTCTTCTAGGGTGACCGAGGAGAATGCGGAGCTCCTGGAGCCAAAGGAAACAAGGTACGTGTTCCTAACCTGCACCACAGCCCCATTTACGATGATCATATGTTCTATTAGAGTACCGAGATGAGATATTGTACTTCCCAGGGTGCTGAAGGACCCCCAGGCCCCAGAGGAGTCAGAGGAGAGGAGGTAAAACTTAAATAATCATGGTTTGGAAGCGTGTCTGCAAAATATTTTTTTCTTCTAAACGGGGAGATTTTTTAGATAGTTTTGCACTTTTTATAGCCGGTGAATTAAACCATAGGAGAAGTAATGGCGCCCGTCCTCTGTCCTGCACTTATGGAATGTGAGCAGAGGATCACTCGTAATCCTGTCCCAATGAGCATGTTAACACAGTAAACGCAGACATGCGGGATATTATCTTTTACACTTTGCTAGGTAGGATTAAGGCGAGAATAGGGCAATGTAGACAACGTCTGGATTTGTGTATAGAGCGAGGACCAGCGTTATCATAGCAAGGGGAGACGTCGGGGTCCTCGGTTAGCACGGCTTGATTTTATTTTCCCCATGCTATAATGTATAAAACATCAGGTGATTCTCTAGAGACCGTATTATATACTACTTTTCTATTCAGTACGATTGTTTTCCAATGAGAGTCCCGTGCCTAAACAAGCAACAAGACGTCCGGTTTTGTGCTTTTATAGGAAAATAATCAAGTTTTTCTCTCTCTTTTTCTTTAAATTGCTGACATGGGGTGATGAAGTGAAGTCAGCGCTACAATCCCAAAGTTGAGCAATTTCCAATAACAGCCTGTCCCGAAGTCATTTATTCCTCTTATACCACCGACAACTTTTTGGCACATTGTACATTCGAAGCATTTATAGTTATCTTGATTGTTAAAAACGTCGAAAATCCTTTACGCCGTACAAGATATCAGTCATCTCATCCCCATCCGCTCTCTTTCTCTGTCAAAAAAACCCCCAAAAATTACTTAGAAATTGTTTAAAGAAAAAAAAAATCTAACTCCTTTGTTTTGAAGATAGTCAGAAAACTTGGAGGTAAAGCTGGAACTTTGAGTGTTTCGAAGTTCTGACGCTGGAGACTCCTTCCATACATGTCACCGACGTTAACATAGCCCCGTACTTTGGAGCTGCACTACTGATAGAGATGCTCTTATTATAAAATGCCTCAACACCTTGCAGTAGGTAATTACCTCTTTGCTTATTGTGTTACTTTTATTCAGGGCCCCCATGGACCACCAGGGGACGAAGGACCTGAAGGACAGGAAGGCTCCAAAGTAAGAACAGTTCACTGAAATTCTATCCCAAGAAAGAGAAAGAAGTCCGTTGTGCGGTACGCAACACAGTCGGGCATTATTGCTTTTACGCTGTGTTTTATCTGTGGATTATCTACGGCTGACATTTTCAGGGGGATTCCCTATTAAAATAAAACGCCGTCTGGGCAAGCAGCGGTACACAAAGAGCGCTTTGAGAATATCCCAATCCGTACCATGTTCGGATCTAAGTGTGACTGAAAGATAGCTTTATTTGCAGTAAAGGGCAATGGAGTACATTTTTATTTTGTAGGAAACAAAGTTCACGGCACCTGACCTGTTACGCTTACAGCCGTGCCCAGATCTGCCCACAATGAGGGCAAGATAGAAAGAAAGCAGAAAAAAAATGGACTACAGGCTGGTCTTTGTGGTCTCTAAAATTATCCCAAAGACATTTTGTGAAATGTTTTACAAAGTTAGCATGATATGCATACCACATAGCTAACGTTAGCAATCGGTGGCAGGTTTAGCTAACATTCTGTACCTTTCTGTAGCTTTGGTCTTTACTCATACGTAAGAATATCAAAAGACTGTTCAAAATCAACACCGTTAAACACAGTGTCTACCAGCTGCACTGCTAACTACCTAGCTTCTGTGTAATTCATTTACAAGTCTTAATGTTCCATCTGCATGCAGGGAGACCGCGGACTTCCCGGTGCGACTGGACCCCGAGGGGATATCGGCATTGGATTTCCCGGTCCTAAGGTGAACGGATGTGATTTATTGTACAAGTTAAAGGTCATGATTTAGGCATGGATTGAATTCTTGGTAAAGAATTTTAACAATTAAAGGGATTGTTGTGATGAGAATAGGTTCCAGGCTTAACAAGTAAATCTGCTAACAGTTTGAAAAGCAACATCGTATTTTATCGGCAGGGAAAAGGTTGTCTGGTGGGAACATGTATGTAAAAGGTGTTCTGGTGGAGAGAAAATCTATTTAAATCTGTCATGAGCGAGAATGGGTTAAGAAAAATGGGAAGGTGGATTTGAACCCAACTAAGAGACATTAAGAGCAGTGATGTGGCGACTAGAGGACATGGAATGTCGATGAAATTCGGTGACTTGTAGCGATCACAGGCGAAATAACCACTGCCAACGCAAAGTGGGCGGGTTCCAAGTTAAAGTTAAACTAATCGCAACTTTGCGGCAATTGAGGCAACTACCAATGGGAACGAAGGATACCGTTTGACTGACAGGTGACACTAACACTAGCATCGTTCCCCCAAAACGTTTACCACAAGGAGACAACATCCATGACTTTGGTTCCTACCATTTCAACCACACAAGCGAATTTATACAACGTGATTATTTAGCACCAAGACTTCTGATTTGTTATTTTGGTGAAACCTTTAGCCAGTCATTTCTCTTCCTAAAGATTTCTCAGATTTTTAACAGGAAGAATGTCGCAAGTTTGTTTCTTGCTGCGAAGAAAGTGACCTAGTCGTCATGTTCCCTAGGTATTTCAACAGTTGATATATTCCGTTCGTTCTGGCTTACCTTAAAACGCAACCTCCTTTCATCCTCCTTCAAGCAATTAAACAAAGTTATTACCTGTTAAATGTCCTGCCTGCAAGCTGAGTAATTATGGACATGCACCGGTTCTAGGGGGACAAGGGAAACCAGGGAAGACCAGGTCCCGTAGGTCCAATCGGAACAGGAGAACCCGGCCAACCTGTGAGTGGGACCTGACATAAAAATGTCTCAAAAAGTCTTAGCAGGAATCTGTCAATAGTAATGCAGTAATTATGGTATTTATTGATGTAGGGACCACCAGGGCTTCTGGGGCCTCCAGGGGTTCCTGGATTCCCAGGAGAGGGGCTGGTAGGGCCGAAGGTGAGTGACGCATTTACTGTACAGTGCAGTTCCAGTTTTGTATTGCATTAGCCTTATGATGTGAGAAAAACTGTGAGTTTTTATTTTAGCACAATCATTAGTGCTGGGGGAATAATCCCTAACAGTTTAATTGTCCTGTAAATGAGGCGTGTTTATAATTTACAGCATTGCTTTTAGGAACTGGGGCATTGTTAGACCAAATGGCATTACACTGACATTACACAGCTTGGCATAGGGTGAAAATCTAACCTGGTGAATATCTCAGGGGGATCGAGGTTATAACGGTTCTACTGGAGCACGTGGACCACCCGGTTTTGGCATCAAGGGTGAAAAGGTATAACAAAATAATCATAAATTAGGTGTTCTTTACAGGTGATATGAAATATTTAATGTTATTTCTTTGTGCATCCCGCAGGGTAATATTGGACCTCTTGGGCTTCGTGGTCCAATAGGGGCCCCTGGATTGGGAATTCAAGGAGAAAAGGTTTCATATTTTATGATGTATTGAGAAATCTTTTATAGAAATGCTGCTCAGACGCTGGCTTGATCAAGTGATGAAGAAATGAATTGACCAGTGTATCCATTTGATCTTCACACCCATGCTACAAATATGACACTTTTAGGGAACCCAGGGTCCGATAGGTCCTGCTGGTCCCAGAGGAATCCCAGGGATGAGCAAGCCTGGCGAAAAGGTAGAGTCCTTGTGCAAAATGTTTATTGATCTGAACTGCCGTGAAACATGGAAACAGTGTAGTTCATGATGGAAACACCAGGTGGAGGCTATGTTCTGTTTTTCTCACAGGGAGACCAGGGCTTCCCAGGAGAACGTGGATCACCAGGACAGAAAGGTGTCGGAGAGCCAGGAGCCAAGGTGAGACGGAAAGGATTGATGGCGTTCTGGAGTCTCTAACTCTAAAAAGCTGTTTTTATTAAAGAAACAACCCCCCCACCCCCACCCCCACAATTTAATAAGTGGACACCCAATACCAAATTTATCCTTTAATGTGTCTCTGGTGTAGGGTGAGCCTGGCATTCAAGGTTTCCCAGGAGAATCAGGTGCTCCAGGAGAAGACGGCGCAAGAGGACCAAAGGTTTGCATGATCACGTAACGAATTTACAACCAAGCTGGATCTGCTCCAGAATGCAATATTTGGCCGTATATGATCCATCTTCTCAATATAGGGTGAAACCGGTGTTCCTGGGCCTAGAGGACTAGAGGGACCACCTGGAAAAGGACTACCCGGAGAAAAGGTTTCTATGATGTCCTGATGTCTGGCATTTCTTAGGTCCTGATAAAGCATCATAAACCTGTAAAGGTGTCTAAATGGAACATCTGACCTGTTAACAATGATATTTAAAAGATCACATGCCTTATTCCTAAAGGGAGAGCGAGGAGAGCGAGGAGCAAGAGGACAACCAGGAGTCATTGGACCTGTTGGGTCAACAGGGGCCAAGGTTGGAAAAAATACAAACCACAAAACAAAGCAAGCAGGAACATATTTATGTAAAACTGTTCCGCAACAAATTATATTGTATTTTAGTGTATTTTTATTGAGATAAGCTACTTTCACTTATGACGAGGTCATGCTGACCTATCAACAACAACAACGAAAATAAAAGGCAGATCATCCCTTGTACTCCAGTCGTGGAGTCACGTGACGTTCAATATCTAAAATCAGGATGTTGGATTGGACGGGTAAATTCATAGCATGAATTCTATATCCTGTTTTACCTCTTTGAGAAAACAAATCTGAACTTAGGACTGAAATCTGAGTGTGTCTTGGATATCTTTCGGTTTTACAGGGAGAACCAGGAGGTTTGGGGCTTCCTGGGGTAATTGGACCTCCAGGAAGGGGAGTACCGGGCCAAAAGGTAATTGAGATTTGCGATTTATGGTTAACACCCAAAGTTTCTGACAGATATCTTCAGTCGGTGACGTAAATCAACCAGACCTACAGATGCGCACACATTGCTGAATAATCCCAAAGTATGGCATCTTATTCTGAGGGTATTCTTCACAGGGGGTTCCTGGACCACCCGGACTTCCAGGACCTGCTGGAGAGACAGGAATAGGGATCCCTGGACCAAAGGTCAAATCTTAAGCGATAAAATGTTACGATAAAAGTCATCTACGTAGTAACATCAAACCCATTAGATATGTTGGAGGTAACGTACAGATTAGCGTCTTTTCATCTCCTTTCCGTAGCTCCAGCTGTAATGGATGTACAGTAACTACCATAGGTTTAAACTCTAAATAGGTTGTAGTTGAGATTTATTTCTTATTTTTTGAGATTTTCTTTTTCCAATTGCACCAAACAAAGCTGGATCTATAGACGATGAGTTGCTCTGCACACCTCATCCCTAATAAAGTCCATCTTAATGGAGGTAATTCTAGAAAAATATGGTTGAAGATTTAGGAGAGGGAGCTTTGCTGTTATGGCTAATAATAATAATCGCCTGTCTGAAATCTTGGTGTAAATCCAATCAGTTGTGGTTACAGATTAAAGCAGTCGTCACAGAAATGGGGCAAAGGTCTATAATGTTGACAACTATAATGTTGTTTCTGGGCTGCTCCGAATCAGAGTATAATCCTGTAAAAAATAACTCACATTTAGAGGCAGAAAATGCGAACTGGATAGCTACAATAAATTTCTGGCAATAAAAACAAACAAACAAACAAACAAAAAAAAAACCTCAAAGCTATATTATTAAATATTATTTGAGTAGCTAGCAAGAGCATTTTTCCATACAAAATTAGCATCTTTAAATGTACGAATCATTATGATAAAATACAAATGTATGAAATCATAGTAGAATCTTGGATAGACATAAAACATGCTGTATATTTAATTTAATGTGTAATTTGGTATTATTTTCTAGACTGCATTATTTATGACTGAGAGAAATAATAATATTTAGCTGCCAGATATCCTCATATGCAATTAGCACTTATAAACAAAACACCTTATGGATTCAGAGCCAAAAATCCATTCAATCATCCAAATGTTAACACAAGACAAGATCTCAGTCATATAAATGTGTTATTTAAAAATCATTTTAGAGAAAATGAACCTCCACCGCAGTGTTATTTAGTTTCACGGTAAATATTTTTAACAAAAAAATACACATTTCTGACCTGACGGATTATAAGACTTCAGAAAACTGAGCTGTGTTTGTCCTACCTAGTTTCATTTTTCTCATTTTTCTTGTTAAGGGTGAACAAGGACTTCCTGGACCCTTTGGATCACCAGGGCTGAAGGGAAACGGCCACCCTGGACCACCGGTAAATATACATGCTTACTAATTTTTCTATAATCACCAAAAAATGAGATAGCTAGTACCCCCACCCCCCCACCCCATCCATATTTATTGTCTACTACATGATCTTTAGGGTCCACCAGGCCCCCAAGGACTATCCGGAGAGCCCGGTCCAGAGGGGACAGGATTTCCAGGACCGAAGGTATGAATGAATTGAGCCATTTCCTAGCTGTTCTTGCAATAAGTCATTCCCCCCCCCATAAGTAATATTTCTCCATCCAAATCAAATGGTCTTGCTCCTCTCCAGTATCAGACACATGTAAAAGGTGTGATTTATTTGATCATATTTTGATTGTTTTGTGTTCCAGGGAGATCGAGGTCCTGCAGGTCCTCCAGGGCCAGTGGGATCACCAGGAATTGGACATTTAGGCCCGAAGGTTAGATATTTAATATACTTTATTCTAAGCCTCTGATTCATATCTTTGTATCTCTGTTACTTGGAGATTACCTGTAGGGTTCGAGTTACAGGTGTACTAAGGTAGCTGACATGTTCTTTATAAAAACAAAAAAACCAACCAAACAAACAAACAAACAAAAAAAAAGCTGACTAAAAAATAAAAAAGCGAGACAAGATAAACACAAAAGTGAAAATTATTCCAGAGATTTTTTTGCTTGTCATAACTTTCAACAGTGCACACCATGAAAAAGGTCACTAATAATCCCCAGGCCATTTTGTGCCCTAAACGGGGGGAAAAAAACAACAACAAGATTTTCATTTGATTTGCAGGGTTCCATAGGTCAGACTGGCCTACCTGGTCCACCCGGGCTCCCAGGAGAGGGAATCCAAGGCCCAAAGGCAAGATACGAGTTACCAGTATTTAGTCCAAATCTGTGTGTGAATATGAAATATGAATATATTATGAAATTATGCCCATAATATCTACATGTCCATTTTTTCCCAGGGTGAGCCTGGATTCCAGGGATTAGTGGGACCAAGAGGAGCCCCAGGAGAGGGTTTACCTGGGCAGAAGGTAAGATGAGATCATGTCCTGTCCTACAAGAAGGCATGGACATGATTGTGATGTTGAACCATTTTGCAGGGCGACCGTGGGTTTTCAGGAGAACGAGGACGCAAAGGGGACAAAGGAGGACAAGGGGAACCAGGACAGACAGGGCCAGTGGTAAAGACCTAGGACTTTTTCACTTGGGCAAATGACAGGAATGGCTATTCCAATCAATACATCTTCAGAAAGAATGATGATATATATTATACGATCCATGATTGTTTATTTAAAATTTTGCAACCCTTAAGCGATGTGTTTACTTGGCAGGGTAGAACAGGCCAAAAAGGAGAACCCGGTCTTACTGTAAGTGTGATCGAACCGTTGAAGTATGAAGAGTGCAGATTTATTTCCATTCCTTGATGTGAGATGAGATGATGTGTGTGACTTGTGCTTTATTCCTTTTTTGGTCCGTGTCTTGCAGAGAGAAGAAGTCGTCAAATTAATTAAATCCGTTTGCGGTGAGTTTGTTAAACAAAATTATGCTAACAAATAAATTAAAAGGATGACGTGAACTTGGTAACGCATTCTAGAGCCATGGTTCTCAAATGGCTTTTGATCGCTGGGATAGCTTTGTCAGTCTCTAGACTCAGCGTTGGTGACTTTCTGAATGTAACTACAACGTTCTTGTCCATCTTGCGCAATTTGCTTAGCATTGTAGCTACATAATTATTCACTTAGCCCCCTAGTGGTTAGAGCTGAACCCTACATGATGCACATAAAACATGAACGTTTCCATAATCCACAGCTTTAACTCACATCTTCTGGTATTTCTTCGCATGTTTTCTCATTTATTCTGAGGGCCAAAACGTTCCATGTCTTCTCTGTAAAAGACAGGGAACTTCATTCAGTGGTCGTCACGCTACTACATCTCGAGTCATGTAATAAGACTGTATTTTTTTCCCTGGTTTACATTGTAACGATCCTAAGAAAAATGTTCTCTTCCAGGCTGTGGCGTGATTTGCAGATTCAGGCCCCTGGAGCTGGTTTTCGTGATCGACAGCTCAGAGAGCGTGGGTCCCGACAACTTCAACATCATAAAAGACTTTGTGAACGGCCTAATCGACCGTGTTACCGTCAGGCCCAATGTCACGCATGTTGGGATTGTGCTGTACAGCCACATGACTGCGGTGATCAGCAATCTGCATGAACCCCTGACCCGCGACGAGGTAAAAGCTGCCGTGCGCCAAATGCCCTACATGGGGGAGGGAACCTACACAGGAAGTGCCATCAATCAGGCCAATCTGCTGTTCCTATCCGCCCGCCCTGGAGTTCATAAAGTAGCGGTGGTGATTACCGACGGCCAGGTGGACCAGCGGGACGTGGTCAAGCTGGAAGACGCCGTACGAGAGGCGCACTCCAACAACGTCGAGATGTTCGTCATTGGTGTGGTTAATCAGAGTGAACCATTTTATGATGGCTTCAAAAGAGAGCTGGAGTCCATCGCCTCTGATCCGGATGATGAACACATCTATCTCACTGGTGACTTCAGGACACTCACTGGTATGTTTCCTTATTGCATTTCAGTTTTAACCCTGCGTTCGCTGTAGCACGTGACCAGGTGACCGCTCATCGCTCATGTACACATCATTACAACTGAGAATATATTCGTTTTATGCAAATTAGGAATGACCTGGGGAAGCTACAAAGCAAAAGCACTGGCTCGAACGACTCCTCAGGCCAGTCCTATGGTGCGACCTTTCTTCAACTTCAGTTCCTACCTGCAATGAGTTCCCATTAACTGTTTGAGGCATAAAAATGAAGGAAAGACAAAAACTTAGAAGCGTGGTTAATCCTGTCATATACATATATACACAGTAGAGACATTATGAAGAAAAATAAAGCTTGGAATGAATTAAAAGAGATCATCTGTGACTGTGTGGTTAGTTTGCTTTACGAATCTAATCTGCAAGTTTATATATAGTATATAGACAGATAGCCAAGATGCATTTCTTTGATATTTATTTCTTTGAGCGCTGGGATAACAGGGATTATTACCCATCAACCTCACTAACGTTACGTTCCCTTGGGTTCAGCACTGGAGAGTAAGCTGCTGGTTAAACTCTGCGAGAACAGCGACGACTTGTTCGGTCAAACACCCAGCCCTGATGTCCTCCCTGTAACCCCTGGACTCCCATTTTACGATGAGGGACTATGGAGAAGGATATACACCCCGACCTTTAGAGCGGAGCGCGCAAAGGTAAGCCATATCAGTCCATATCTGCAGCGTTTACAGCGTTTTACTACTACTACCCCACCATGCCGGCCCTATTTGATAAATCATACGGAAGCCTATCATTATTTGACCTGTCCTACAGATTTGAATCATTATCCAATGTGTCATATAGATATGAATCACTATGTGATGTGATTCACTGCTATTCAACATGCCATACGGTTTGAATCATGATTTGATGTGTCATATAGATGCGATTCATTACTCAATCTGGCATGTAGATGTGAGTTATCATTTGACATGTCCTACAGATATGTCTATAAATCATGGTTTGATGTGTCATACAGATGCAGGTCATCATTCAATGTGTCAAATAGATATTATTCACATCCACACGACACACTGGATAACGAATCATGTCGGTCCCAAATTATGATTTGCATGGGACAGCTAGAAATGATTCATTGTACAATGTGTCATACGGATGTGAATCATTATTTGATGTGTCATGTAGAAATGATTCATTATTTAATAAGTCAAATTAGATGTGATTCATTATTTGATGTGTCATCCAGGTACGGATCATTAGTTGATGTAGCACATAGATGCAGTTCATTGTTCGATGCGTCAAATAGAAATTATTCCCACCCATGTGACACATCGAATAATGAATCATCTCTACATCAAATACTGATTTGCGCGTGCCGGATAGAAATGATTCATCGTACGATGTGTCATATGGATTAAAATCATTATTTGACGTCTCGTATAGATGCGATTCATTATTCAGTGTGGCATATGGATATGAAATTACTATTATACAGTGTGTCATATTGATGTGAATCATTAATCGATGTGTCAGCGAGAAACTGTTCATATCTGCAGGCCACAGTGAATAATGAATCATGTCCATGTGACACGTCAGATAACGACTCGCGTGTGTAATGATTTGAAACGATTCATTATTCAGCGTCATAGGGATGTGAGTCATGATTTGCCATGTCATAGCAATAGGAATCATTATGTTATTTGTGACATAGACGTGATTCGGGAATTTTCTGTCTGTCCATCTATGGTTGGAAAAATTGGGAAAATGTCCCTGTACTATTTAAATGCCAAACAATGTTTGCTTTCAAGTTTCAGGAGATTATACTGTTATTAATGTTGTATTATTTTGATGTGAAACAGCCAGGAGCATCAGGACAGTTCTTAGATAGCACCAGAGCACCGTTCTTCACGGAGGAAAACAACAACAGTCTGGATGACCTGTGGCGCATCACGTACGATTCTGATCCAGCAAAACCTTTACAGAAACCAGAACCACGCACCACCAGCACCACCACCAGGGAGCCACGCCTAATACTCGTTCAGGATGATTTTAGCAAAGGTGAGTGTTCACTGTACACTGCTCACATAAACTCATAGGCGGATTGATGGACAGAGATTTAGATTTTTTTTTCTCTCAACTTCAAACTTGATGTGCTCTTCTATTAATCAATTCAATCCATCAGTCAATCAATTTAGTTGTCTATGTCTCTTTATCTATTTACTGATGTATATGTTATTTTATTTTATGTTTTCATTTCCTGACCACCACATTTACATTACAATATTGAACATTTTCTTTTTTTATACTACAGTAATCCCCCACTATATTGCAGTTCACATTTTGCGTCCCCGGGCTATTCACTGATTTTTATTTAGAATATATAATTTTCTTTTTGTTAAAATGGAGTAAAATATTAATAATATATAAAATACAGTATACAGTGTAGATCATATTTACACAAGAGAAAAAGAACACGTAGGGGATACTGAAAAAAAAAATATGGCTGGAGGAACGAGTCTGGCCAATCGGAATGCTCTATTCATTTAACCTCGGTTGTGATTGGTTGCTGGCTATGACACGTACGGTCGGGGAGAAGCAACCAGCGTTCGCCAAAGTATCATCAATGCTGGAGCTCCCATATTTCTGCCTTGAATGAATCAATTTCATCCATCCGTTCCATTTAGAAAAATGCACAGAAGGTCTGTGTAGAAAAAAGCCTAGGCTAGGCTAGTGTACTACATACACACAGGGCCTAAAATATAAGTAGAGGCTACGCTAGTATAGTATACAGCACATTTCAGTACTCGCAAAACATTCATTTACAAAATTCACCTCGCTATATGCTCGCAAATGTTTTCTTTGTGTTTAATTGTGTCTAGAATTTGTTTAAAGAGTGCGGGAGGATCATTTAATGCTTAAAATATATTTTTAAAAAAGCATTTAGGGGCAGCGTCCATGTATCGTGGATTTTCGCCCTTCGCGGAAAGTTATGGAACATAACCATGGCGAAAGACAAGGGACTACTGTATATTTACATATATAGATATCATACACACACACACCCATATATATATATATATACACACAAACACATATATACACACACACACACACACACACACACACTACCGTTCAAAAGATTGGGGTCACCCAGACAATTTTGTGTCTTCCATGAACAGTCACACTTTTATTTACCACATGAGTTGGAAAATGAATA
>JAQLOM010000019.1:1164226-1181768 GCA_030068315.1 Chrysichthys thysi
GATGTGTGTGTGTGTGTGTGTGTGTGTGTGTGTGTGTGTGTGTGTGTGCGCGCGCACGCACGTCTGCATGTGGCTTTGCTGCATGAACATTTTTTCAAGCTGGCAGAACAGACAGGAGGAGAAAAAAATAATAAACAATCCACCACAGACACTAGAGGGCACCATCACCAGTGCAAGAGCGAGAGAGAGAGAAACTGGGTTGCTTTGGGCACTGGAGGAAGGGGGGTGGAAGGGAGTCGGGGAATTTATTATTTTTTTTACAAAAACACACTTACATGCCTTCGACCGAGTCAGCTCTACAAAAACAGAAACACACAAACTTAGCATGCTGAAATCAATGTGTGGAAAAATAAATAAATAAAGGAGCAACACAGAATGTGAGAACATTAAACACAACTCGTGAGAGGACTGAAACTGGCTCGGATCAGACGGGCGGATGACGGAGCACCTGCTGTGGTTTCCTGTCAGTTAGTGGTGAATCTGGTTACGCATCTTATTGGCTGCTGTGCACTGTGTGTTAGTGCGAGTGCGTGTGTAAGCACGTTAAGTGACTGCTTGTGCACGTGCGGGATAACAGGCCAGGTCGACCGCCCGGAAATGCGTCTGGTTTTTTGTTCGGCTTCGTCTCAGACAGGAAATGGGGATTGTGCAGGCGTTTTTTTTTTTTTTTAACCAAGAAAGGAACTGCTGAGTGGCAGACGGAACCACGGTGCCGGGTTCCACGACGTGTTTACCGCAGACAGGTAGAAACGTCGAGCTGTAGTGCACTCAGAGCACCTCCAGATTACAGCACGGTCGAGTTCTGGATTCTGATTGGTCAAAAAGTGTGCGTTCCTTTTCTAGATCAGCGAATCACAGGTCAACATTAACGTGCTCCTTCTAATGCACTGGTGTTTCTATAGGAACCTTCTGTGACGTCACCGATTTTACCGGAAGGAGTCTCCGGAGTCAGAGGTGGAGATCGTCTTTATTTGGATGTTTTTGTTAACTTGACGAGCTTCGACGCTGGCTTATTAATTCCAAGGCCCGCAAAAAAATTTATTAAATAAATAAATAAAACAAGAGAGAGAGAGAGGGGCGGGAGAGGGAATGACTGTTAGTTCACGTTGTACTGCGAACAAGAAGATGACCTGATCTGCTTAGTGGACGTTCCAGACTGATAAAGGCAACTATAAATGGATAAAAATTTATGAAGCGTCTTTCTTTGAAAAGGTAAAAAGGGTAACCAGTGCTAACTCGCTTTGGAAATTTGTCAACCAGGACAAAAGATTCCATGGAGGACCATATTAAAAATATGTTAAATAATAATAATAATAATAATAATAATAATAATAATAATATTAAAAAACCTACATTACATTTATATTTCACTCAGAATAAATGTGTAAAATTCCGTCATGTTTACTAACTGGACTGAATCCCGAGGTGTATTTAACCAATATTTCATGATAAAATAATGCAGCACACAATCTCTGTTTAATCAGAATGTTTAAGAGGAGTAATCCTGCTGAGATGGAGATCCTTCAGAACGTTATCCGCCTGGTATTTCTCACAGAAACCTCTAGTCCTCTAAGGTCAAAGCTAAACGCTTTTCCTTTCAGGTTCCTCACTTCGGATCGGACGCAGATGGAGACTTGAGTACACAGATACGTACTTGGTGAGCTGTCCTTTGGCCTTGTTGTTGTCCATCCCGTTGCAGGTGACGGCGGCCAGCTTCCTGCTCCTGTAGTTCTCGTAGTGGACGTTGTTGGTGACGTCCTTCAGGTCCTGCATGTGAGTCCTGGGAGAAAAGCAGGAGTGTTAAACAAGCGGAGGATTACGATCTTCAATCGCACATACAGAAAGATGATCATACATACCGCATATACATATAGGTGCGTATGACACTACAGTGATGAAATGCGTAGGTCAAGTTACAAGATGAAGTAATAAACATACGTGTGCGTGACACAACAGGGTAGCACCAGGGTGTGTACCTGATCAGCATGTTGCGCAGAATGGTGAAATCACAGTGGTCTCCATTCTCGACTGTAGAGGAAAGCAAAAATAAAAAGATCTCGCACTCGTGTTGTTATAAAACTCAGGTGATGTGACTACATTATAAAGCACTCAGAATTCATTTCAGACTCTGAAGACTATTTGAATTTTACAATAATAATAATAATAACAACAACAAAAAAGATCCCATGTTCTATTGCTAGCTACGGCTGGGCGATACGATGAGACGATAACGATATTGTGATAAATTGCGTCACGATACACTTTTCGGTGATATCGCCAGTATTTTGATATCTTTATAATAAAAGGGGCACAGAATCTAGAAGCTGATTTGATTTCCACCGTTTGCCACTGCTTTAAATCACATGAAAACATGTTTGCAGATTTGTTTTTTTTTTAATTCTCATTCATTTGTCAACAATGCAACAAACGTATAATCAAAATAAATTATTAAAGGATTAAAATCAAGATACACACACACACACACACACACACACACACACACACACACACACACACACACAATGTGTACATGATGCACATCATTTACTGATGCACTAATGTGATTTGATATTTTTGCCCTTTCTTTTATTAAACGAACGCATTTGGCGTCACGCAGAAGATTCAAATTTTTATATTAAAAACAGAAAATAATCGAAACACGCACCACGTACATGTTCCAAAATAAGTAAAGACACGTGTACATCGTAAATTTCTGGCTTTATTAGTAAGTAAATGGTTGTAAATGGGTTTTACTGGTGGCTATAATAAATCTGATTTTGTTGATTACACACACTGTCACTGTATTACATCTTAGCTAGTGAACATCCCGTACATACTGAAAATAAGGAGTCATTTGGACGACGCTGTGTTTTTAGACGGACTTAAAACGGGGGGTGGGGGGGGGGCAGATTGAGCTGACAGTGGAGAAAAACTGAAAAATTTGAAAACTCTAAATCGAAGAAAACACCAAAGTTGCATTAACTAAAATTAATCGTGGTTTGTTTTTTGTACCCTCTGCAAGAATAATACGTCTAACACTCAGGACAATTTTTTTTTTTAGCTCCTTGAGTCCACTATACCATTCCCGCCCATGTTCACGATGCTCCGCCCCAGGATCCGCCCCGCCCTGTAGAGGTCTATAAAACGACCGACAGGACACGAATCCCAGCGCAAACGGGCATTCCGGACCAGAAATCAGGTTTCCAAGAGGGTTTCCTCCGATGCTTTTGCTAAAGCCAAAGTTTAATCCACTGTTTTTATTCATATCTTTCAGGTTATTTGTAAAAGCATGAAGCAAGGGGGAAAAAATAATAATAAATAAAAAAAAATAAATAAAAAAAATGCACAACTAGTGCCTCTTTAAGTAACTGCATGTGCACAAGTGCAAGGAATTTATCAGCACTACTCTACAGATTTATTCGAATAGCTGTGTGTGTATGCACGTGTGTGTGTGTGTGTGTGCCTGTAGTGCAGAGCATGTGTTAGTGTCAGTGTCCTAGTAAGTGTACCTTCTGCCACGCCCCATGGGTACTGCCTCCCTCTAACCTTCTTCCCGTTCACTTCGATGATCGTGTTGCTGCCGACTACAGCCAGAGGAAGTCGATCCTACACACACACACACACAAATCAGATTGTTAACACAAATCCAAACCTTTTCACACACAGTAAAACCCCTCACGCTATAACATGCTTTTTGTTTTTTAAACGACTGAAACGTGAGGAGAGGCTCAGAAATCCTCACTTTGATCTTTTTTACAAGCTTGTTCTCCTCTTCGTCATCCGTCTCTGGAAACTCGTAGATTTTGATTTTGTGCTCTTGGATTTCTTTCATGATCTGAGAACGGAAAACAAAGCAAACGTGAATATTATAAGACTTTATAATTTTTTTGTTTGTTTTTAACACGAACACAAAGACATCCTGGATGCAGCAATGTTTCATTTTAATTTTTTTTTTTTTTAATTTCAGAGGCCTGAAGGTGAAAGATTCTCCTGCGGGTTATGACTAATAAATAATAAATCCGATATTATCCTGTACGGCTTCACTGTTTCCGCTCGGGAGATGACTCGCTCATGGCGAGATGGACAATATTTCAGTTACTGGAGCGGAGATGGACAATAATGTTAACTCGGTCTGTGTGCGAGTGCGCGCAGAAAACACGTTTTACCCCGAGAAGAGCGATTTTTAAGGATGATCGAAGCAGTCCCGTCGAAATGAAGCACTGTAGTATGTGAATTAGCCAGCCTGATAAATACTGCTTTACATTCCAACTTGTTTTCACGACAGATTTTAGAAATGGATTCCAAACAGCACCTCAGTCATGACATAGTACTGTCCAAGAACAGGATTTGCTTTCTGTACGTTTCAAGAATTCATATTTTATCTAAATCTCCATTTAGATTTCTGTAACAGTGACTTTTATTCGAAAGAATAAAGTATGAACAAAAATGAAAGTAAGACAAATTGAAATGTTTCGATTTATTTGTTCAACACTGAACACGAATCCTTCTGGCTTTTTTTGGGGGGGGGGGGGTTGGGATGTGCGCTCTATTTCTGTTCTTCCTCTCGGTGTCTCTCCTCCTGCTGGGATAATACTCCAACAGATGGTACAACACACACGGACCCGGGTTGCTCGACACTCCTGACTCGTATCTGCGTTAAATTAGTCGAGCTCAAACCCAGGTGAGCGGCGCGAAGCAGTCTCGCGTGCTGGGAGAGATTTTCCTTCTGCTCAGAGACTGACGTGGAGTCGGATCGTCAGCGTGACAAATTAATGCTGCGTGCCATCGACGTACTCGAGTCATTCGGCAAACAGAGCGGAATTCAGGCACTCGTGTTTGACACGCACAGATTTACCGATCGCGTCGAACGCTCGATTCTGATCGGTCAGGAGATGTTGGGTAGTTTCCTGTAACAACTTCGACGTCTGTATTAATAAGCCACGCTATACTTATACGTGAACACGCTGCTCAAACGGGTTAAACATGCGTAGAATCCCGGATACGGTGCGGTTTTCTGTGCAGAGGTGTTTAGATGGCATTTATGGAAGGAGTCTCCACTGTCGGTGCTTAGTAACAGTCAGAGGAAACGCTGTCACAACATGGCGTTTTCCACCACGGGGGAAATAAATAAATAAATAAGACGAATAAAAAAAAAAGACAAATGTGCTTACCTATCCTTGTGGTTTGGTTGATGGGAACGTGATTAACTAAAGGTGAAAAATCGGCATCCGGGCAAATTCAAGCTACGTGACGAGATAATTAGCCAATACGTCATGGGCTGTTTTTAGTTCAATCATTTGTTTTCTTTTAATCGTCAGAATCAGAATACTTTATTAATCCCTGAGGAAATTTATGTGGTCACAGTTGCTCCAGAACAGAAAGAAAGAGAGAGAGAAAGAAAGGAAGGAAGTAGTAAATTAAGTAGTAAACAGGTTAAGATACCAATATTCAATAATACAACATATTACAATTATAGAATAATATAATTCATCGTTCAGCTCTTGAAAGGAAACCTTAATGTTAGGGCTGGGCAATACTATGATATAATATCGATACTGTGATAAATTAGGACACAATATCACGGTGCTCCCCTTGTTACGAGGGCCCGACTTACGTTTTTTCGACGTTCTGACGACGATTGCGGTGCCGTAAAAATTGTAAAATATTTAGAAAATACTTAAGATTCGCAGGCAGGCATCATTGGCAGGCCGGCGTAACAGCGTATGACGCACGATACGTTTGGACGACGCACGGATGTACGCGTCATTCGCCTTGCGTGATGCCTTGCTCTCTCCCGCAACTCACGGCGTTCCCTTGTGTATCGGTGTACTGTACAGTACATTATCGCATGTTTTTTTATATGCTGCAAGAGCTAATTTTAATTAAAATCATGTCTTCAAAACGCCCAGCATGTCTCCTACAGGAAAAGAGTCCTGGGCAGGCGAGGCTAAGCAGTGGTTCGACATACGATATCTCCCCACTTACGAGGGATATAGCGGAACACATCTCCATCGTGACTTGAGGACTATCTGTATCTAAAAGATTGGGTATCGTTTGAATTTGTTCGATTCTGATTCTGCTTAACGATTCCAGCCTTTAATCTTTTCCCCGGTTTTATTTTTTTTTTAAAAAGTGGACACGCTGCTGCATGACGTGGTCACGTACACAGACAGCTGCGTACATTCTTGCAGATATGCAGCCTTCGGTTGCAATAATAAAGGGTCACTACGATTAGGAACCCATATGCAGAACTGAAATTCTATTATTCTTTCTTTCTTTATTCGTTTATTCATTCATTCATTAAACAGGCACTCGAAACTTCAAATTTTGGATTTGGTTCTAACTTTGAACACTTTCAGTTCCGGCCCCATCACGGCCCTGTGATTACAAACTGGTCTGTACGTGAGTGATAAACGAGTGTGTCAAAATTTAATCACAGTAAAAAAAAAAAAAATAATAATTTTTAAACGGTAAACTAATAAAAAAAAAAAAAAGAAGAGGAAATTAATCATTTTTGTATGAATGTAATCATCAAGTTCATGGTTTCTTTTCCCTTCTTTCTTTTCAAACACATGAAACGCTCTGCAAACCTGTAACATGATGCACACACATGTATCTTGGACGTATCATTCTCATGTCGCTCGCGTCTCTTTGAAATACAGCCTAACTCGAGAGGAAGACAGAGACAGGAAAATGAGTGAGACGTTAAGGGAGCGAACCTGTTTCTTAAACTGTTGGCACTCTTCGGGCGTGAGGGTGTCCGCCTTGGCGATCAGGGGGATGATGTTCACCTTCTCGTGCAACCGTTTCATGAACTCGATGTCCAGCGGCTTCAGTCTGGGCGAGAGAACGAGACGTACGGTGTGAACAGAGCATGAACTCGGCGCACAGTTGATATGAAGCTGAAGCCCACACACACACACACACACACACACACACACACACACACACACACACACACACACACAGAGAGAAATTCTTCCATATGCAGTGCACTCTCGCCTGTTTGCCCCAGGCTGAAGTGAAAGTTACCCTTCCTCTCAGCCCTAACTGTGGGTGTGCGGTGGATTTCCTGCCAGTTCTCTGGTTGCGATAACGCTCGGCTGAGCGTCTCCTATTATCCACCGGAGTTCAGAGAGGACACGGAGTGCGCATCAGAAATGTTGGCTCCGACTTGGCGTCCGTGCTCGAACGGTTCCACGTTTTACTCTCACAAAAAGAGACCGTCCCTAATTCCTCTTTAGCTTTAGACCGGGGTGCAAAAAAATAAAAAATAAAAAAGGGTCTACGACCACTTATTAAAATCAGCTATGGCTTAACTCATCATTATTCCTCAGGACGACATCACGACACAAACAGAAGTCAAGAGAAGTTTGTGTTTATTAACCGGCCGCAGCAGGAGCGCATAATTAAACGCAGGGCTGAACTAAAGCCATCGTTTTTGGATGTTTATTATTAATCGTTATGAACACCACGTGAGCTTGAACTGGGAACAAACTTGCAGCGACGCATAATTTCTAAAAGAAAAAAAAGAAAACAATTATAAAAACGCACTACGGGATCGATCAAACAGCTGAAGCGTTCTGGTCTCAATCAGGATTTTATAAATACTTCCTTAATGACGTCTGTAGATTTTCATGAATACTAGACGGTTTAAAATGACTTATAAACCCCCACATTTCTATACAACGTGATGTGGTCAGAAAGGGACTGTACCAGAAACGGCACGTACGCGGCTGTAAACGGCCTCGTTATCCGTTCGTTATCTCTCAAAGCGCCGTAAACAGAAGGAAATGGGCGCGTCGTTGAGGGAATTCAAGACGCGCGCGCGTGCCCTCGACACTTTGTTTGAGGACGTTTAAGCTCTAATCAGCAACTCAAACAGATTTGAAAACATTTCAGAGCTGAAGACTTGTTTTCCTATTGAGGTGTTCATATTTCCTTCTTAAGAAATGCACACACACACACACACACACACACACACACACACACACACACACACACACACACACACAGCAGAGTTGAGGAATAATCAGGGATGCATCAATACCATTTTTCCACACGAGTGCATGTTTTTTTGGTTCCTGTCAATACTGATCCTGGGACGAATGACCTACTTTAGTATTAAATCGACCGCATGGGCCTCGTGGAGTGTTTTATCTAGCTCCGTATACGAATGCTGGTTGCCGTCATGTGCTCCTAGCAATAAACTCCTCGTGTTGAGTTTCATGTTTGCAGATGTTTATAGTGTTTACACAAGCAGCGTGTTTAACATATGTACCGCGAACAGGACCTCGACCCGGGAACACGGTGCGGAGCTGAAGCGAGTGTGTCTCAGTGCCCGCAGAAGTAAACTGCTCCCGCAGTCTTTCTCATAAACGCTCGTGTTTTTATCACGCGTCACACGCAGATGCTGCGGTTCCTCCTCTTGATATTTCCTCAGAGCACAGGATGCAGTTTGCTCTGCTTCGATCGCCAGCGTTAATCATAAAAGAGGTCCAGATTGCTCTCGTCTTACGTCGTCCGTACATTAACGCGGCATGAAATCACACAGTATCCGATGTCGGTCTTGAAAGACTGGACTGATACCCGATACGTCTCCTGGCATCAATGCATACCTTACAGTAGTCCGAGGTTTTCTAGTTGTCTTCTTGAACGTCAGCATTGTTTTATCTCTAATATTCCACAATCCTTCTCTCGCTTCTATTCCAAAGCAGGCCTGAAGGGTGTTTATTTACACACGAAATGCGAGTTGATGAGGAAGACATTTTGAACGTTCCTGACTCACCCGTGTCCCGAGGGAGCGATGAAGTACAGGCAGCAGTGAACTCTGTTGTCGGGCATCTGCCTCCTGTTAACGCGCGACTCTGCGTTCAGGTAATCCTCAAACTTGCTGTCGATGTGATCAATGACCGGCTGCCAGCTACAGCGGACAGGACACACAGGCATTATATTTTCACCCTGCAGTCATTACAGTCCAACACACTGACATGTACAAAACACACACCGAATACAACGATATAAACGCACAAAAAGGGAGTAGAGGAGAACCACGCACTTGCCCTAAACAGAACCCTTTTTTAATTTTATTTTTGGGGCCCCGTTTTGAATGAAGCATGTCTTAAAATAATGTCAACAGATTTCGATAGGAAATCTATCACAGAGGGTAAATTAAGGCGCTTATCTCGCTAGCTAAGCAACAGCGCTAATCTTAACAAAATCATCGATTGTTGAGGAATATTTTGAAGTCTGGCTGCTGGTAAATAATTCGCCGGCAATACGGCGAATACGGCTACTGTGAGAAACGGCGAACTAGCTCAACGACAGGTCGCTCGATAGATGGTTATTTGGGTTGGGAGGAGGAAATCGTGGCGTCAGTAATTTGCATATCATGCATATTCGTAAATCTTGGCTATCTTTAGGAGGATGAACCTGGAGAGATGTTTGTAGGCTCTTTTAGAAATATTTCATGTTAATACAGATCGTTGATTAAATTATTCATTTATTTATAGTTTATAATAAAGAGTAGGGGTTTCCGATATGACAAAAATATATTTCGTACACAGACGCTCCCCTAGTTACGATGGCCTGACTTACGATTTTTCGAAGTTACAATGACGACTGCGATACGCTAAAAATTGTAAAATATTTAGGAAATATTTAAGATTCGCGGGCAGGCGTCGCTGGCGTAACATCGTACGATGTATACGATACATCCGGATGACACCCACATGTACGCATCACGCACCTTGCGCATCTCCCTCGCAACTTGAGGACCATCTGTATTTAAATTAAACAAATCACTGAAAACTGAAAAAGCGCGTACAAAAACTCAATTTGCGCGTATATCTTAATACGCAATAATTAAAAAAAAAAAATGCATTTACAGTTTTAGAGAGTCGCTACAAAAGCAACATGGAAATGTCAAGATTTTTTATAAAAAACAAAACAAAACAGACCTCACGATGCCCGAGACACCTCATTAAAGTGTCCTGTGACAAAATTGTCTTGCTCGAAACTTAAGAGCAATTTACCACCACTAACGTCTCCAAAGCAGAGACGCTTTGCGCGCGACGACTTAGCAGCTGTTCCGCTTCTGGTGTTCTCACTCACCAGTTACTGTTATCCACAGCATCTCCAAATCCAGGCGTGTCCACCATCGTGAGCAGCAGCTGAACTCCGCCTTCCTTCATCAGCACTTTAGACTGCTCCACCTGCAGCACACAGCGTTCACACAAACACACATGCGGTGTTCCGATATCCGTACTTTCTCTACTTATTATTCTTAGTTTGAGTCCGTAGGGCGTTCCCATTATGATTGCGGCGAAAATAAGTGCACTGAAATGACTCGGATGGTGCCCTCATAACAGGCAAATCTTAGAGTGTAGAACAATGTACACCTTTCGCACTCAACGGCCGCCATCTTAGCTGCGTAGCGGAAGAGGCGGACCCAACTCGGCTCGAAAAATAAAAGAAAAATGGCTGCCGGGACGGATTTTCCACACAGCCTACATTAGCGGAGTCACTTTGCAAGCTAGAAAACTGTGAAGGGTTAAAAATCTGTTCGGGGATGATTTTTGGCGGGATGACGAGCCGCGGCGGCAGTCGTGATCATAATTTCCGGTAAGTGCACCATGATGGAGTAGGCGATTCGGAACAACACTTACCTACTGAAATCTGCGCACTTGCTAAGTGCGGACTGTGTACTACGTGTAAGTGTACTCACGAAAAGTATTGATATTGGAACGCAGCCACGGTCACAAATACACGTTCACGCCCACCGCTCCGACTCACCCGTGCAGCACCGCGCTGCGCCGGCGAATCCGAATTCTCCGCTCTGATTGGTCGGAAAGGTGTTCATTCGATTTCTCCAAGACGAAAAAAAAAGCCCTTGTTTTTTACAGTAACAGCTCATTCGTGTAAACAGATTACGGGAGGCACGTCGTAACACCTGAAAACGTTTTCCAACAACGTGACAGGTTGGGAATCAAAAACAAGGGGATAACAGGAAGTAATGCGTCTCAGACATCCCACGACACGAAATGTAACTAGCAAAGGATAAAAAGTATGACGCGTTTAAATCCTGCCAACATCTATTTTATTATTATATATTATTATTATTATTATTAAATGATTGCTTACACAAGAACACGCCCCCAGATGATAAGCGTCCGTCCACCGTGGAGTGTATATTCACATGTAATGACTTGTGTATTATCAGAATCGCATGTGGGGCATTTTTTTTTCTCTTTTAAGTATTATTATTTTTTTAAACAGCTGAACTTCCCTGGAAATTCACAGGTGAACGCATCTCGCTCCCAACGCCCCGCTACCTTCTGTGAACTTGACGAGGTCCGTGAAACACCTCAAAAACCTCGAGTGTGAAACTGTGAAACGCCGGCGTGTGCGAACACGTAGCTCACGGCGGCGTAGTGTTACTGTGGAATGCTGGGAAACCCAATCCGGAGGGGATGCCTGCGTACGGACTGGAGCTTGTACCTGCACGGTTTTCTTGACTCGGTGCGACGGGCCCGGGTGTTCTGAGGAGTACAGTTCGGTGAGGAAGAGAGAGTTGATCATCGTCGACTTGCCCAAACCTGACTCGCCTGCAAATGAGAAAGAAAAGTTTTATTGAAGGGTAAAAACAACGAGACTGCATCTTCTGGAGCTAAAATCTCAGGTCTCGGGCCGCGGTTCAGGCTGTTGTAGATGCACGCTTTGTGTTTGTCGTTGCTCTTGGCTCGGGAGGATCATTAATCTAACGCCGGAGGAGGGATGTTTCGGCCCGTGTCGAGGCAAAGAACGGGCTTTCTGTGCTTTGCCTTTGTGAGGCCTCTGGTCCCGTGCCTCCTGGCAGTGAGCGAGAATAACGAGATCCATGTGAGAGGAAAGTTACGGCCCTCAAAACAGCGGTGTCTCGGCTTGGAGGCTCCGAAACAGGAAGCTGTGAAATGGCTGCCGTAACGTCCCGCCTGACCTCGGTGCCTTACGCGTAAATCATCAGCGATCAATTCTGAACTCATCACTGTACCCAGAAGGGCCCTGCACTGTATTTTATTGATTTATTATGCAATTTTAGGCTTTTTTTTTTTTTAACCCAATTTAGCTCTCATCTGTTATCACTTTCGTGCACAAGTCTGTTAAAGCCCCAAAGAAAAGCCTTTCAAGGTATAAAACACGCCTTTGCATTCACATGTACACAAGATACAGCAAACCCTCGTTTTCTGCGGGGGTTATCTTCCAAAACTTTCCGCGAAAGTGGAAAGTCCACACTACACGGACGCCACCCCAAATGCTTTTTTTTCCTTTTTAAATAGTTTAAGCCCTAAATCAGGGGTTCCCAACCACCGGGCCGCAGACCGGTACCGGTCCGTGGGTCTTTTGGTACCGGGCCGCGGGACAATAATAATCTTTCTGAAATTTTTAGTCATTTTATTTTCATTAGTTTCCTGGGTCTCTTATTTTGAAAAATTCCACTCTGGTTGCACTACTGCACGTGACTCAGAGAACGTAGCGGTTCCATCGCAACACTTTGTGCCCCCCCCCGGGACGTCCGTTTACATCGCAGCGCTCCTTCATCGCAACATTCTAAACTTCTTTCTGAAACAGGAAGCAGTCATGTTGAAGTGCTGAATCCAAACCAGCCTGACAGCATCTTGCCGAGACAGCAAAACATGGTCCCCCAAGTCAGTAAAACACCTCAGACATATCCCAGTCTCGTAACTGCCCCCTGGTACTAACCAATAAACAGCAAACTTTTTTCCCCTTTAAACTGAGCGACGGTTAAAAACCTAAAAGGTCCGAGAAGAGGCATGACCAAAAACAAGGACGAGCCACGTTGGCTTGCTGATGAGCTACAGCTTTAGAGCAAGACACGCCTCCAGGGGGCGGGACCTATACGCCTCACGAGATCGTTTACTTGGATGGTCGCAATGGAAATCTGTCCACGTGCCACCACGTCGTAAATATGTGAAAACTTTTCCCCATAACTACGCCGTTAAATCCAGAATATTTCCAAATTTATGAATGTGAGCAAAATGAGAACATTTTATTTACTTATTTATTGCAAACAGAAATCAGAAAAGGTGCCTCAGGACTGGCGTCGCACCGTATCGGTCTCTGTAACAACACTGAAAATGAACAGAACAAAACGAAACCAAAAAAAAAGCTCCCAGACCACAAATGAGATCGAGTCCTCGATCACGTGACTAGATACTTTTTAAACACTCCACAAATAAACACTGACCTTGGTCACGCTTTACATTTCACGCTTCTTTTAAAGCGTCCCTGCTACTTTCTTTCTTTATCTTCTCTGTGACGTCTGTATATGTTTCACATGAACTTTGAAATCTAAAATTAAAACTTAAACCTGTATTTTTTAAAGCCCTGTACACACCCTTACTCGACCTTTAACCTGCTTGCGTACGGAGAGCAAGTGTCGCAAAACAAGCTTGTTGTCCCTCTGTCGATTATACCCTTTTTTTTCCCTTTGGAAACACAGTTCTTCTGAAAACGTGATCTTGATCTCAACAAGAAATCTAAATAAATAAATGAACAAAAACAATCTGAGCACACTAGCTATAACAGCTGTACCATAAAGCAGGTTTTTAACCCCGGTATTCAGCAGGCTGTTTGATGCATTTTAAATCCCAGATGTTTGGTTCGACGGATCGGAGCTTGGGATGACGGTACGAGGAAGGAATGAAGGAAATGTGCTGAACGCAAACTTTTCATCAAGCGGTTCTGTGTCATTTCTGCGAATAAGAGAGGTGGGATGATTTGCTCAAAGGGGCTGGGGGGGAAAACAGAGCCTCTGTCTTTTTCAGAAACTCAGAATGGCACCATATCAAGAAAGAAGGAAAAAATAAAATGAATAAAAACCTACAACCCCATGTTGTGAGCGTCAGGTCTGTGCTGTGGTTCGTGAGAGACCTCGGAGGGGCGTTAGATTAGATTACATGCCTACGGTAGCTCACGTAACCGATCCGTACGAACCTGACGAGCAGAAAAGCGCCGCGGAACGCTCAATTCACAAAGCGGGTCGGCTTTGAGGGCAGGAGGCGCGTCCGGGTTGTATTTCTGTCGAGCAAAAAACAGGAATCTGACGCTGCAGAGGGAGGAGGCTTCACCCTAACAGGAACAGTCGCAGACCTGAAGGTCAGGGGATGTTTTTTGTTTGCCGCACCACCCTGTGTGAACTCGGCACTCCGGAAACACTCAAAAGCGTGCCACAGTTATATCACGTCACGCTTTCATATTACTTTGCATAATTTCCTCACCTGAAATGTTTTCTTTTCTTTCTTTCTTTCATATATATTTTTTTTTAACGTAAGGTGTTTCCACATCAGACGATTCAGCTTTGGATCTCCGCCCTGAGCGGGCGCTCTGGTTTTTTTCTCTCCCCTCTTTTCATTTTGTGCGTTTTATTTTTTTTTCAAACTCAGACAGGATGTGAAATCACTGCCTTTCAACCCCGGCATCCTGTGAGGTTTCATCCTGACAGCGTTTACAACGAATGTCAAGAATGCAGTCGCCCATCTGGCCGACTTTCAGCGCCAGACAGGAAATTCAGAGTGTTCGTGTGTGCCGCGCAAACGGCAGCCTGTCATTCAACACGTGCCACTTAAATACGCCATACTATCGTGGTGCATCGGCGCGAGAGCTGCGAGGTTATGATCTGCACACAGAAACCGACGGTTCTCTTACCCACAACCATTAGCGTGAACTCGAAGCCCCTTTTCACGGACTTCCTGTAGACTTGGTTGGGGAGGCTGGCGAAGCCGACGTATCCCTCGAGATTCTTCTGCTGCTGTGGGAGGAAAAAACAAAACAGAGCACGACGCGTACTTGTCATTTCATACTTCGGAAAGACCATTCTGAGTAAAAAAAAACAAAAAAAAAAAAGGAAAGAAAAACCAAAAAAACAACCTGTATCAGCATTCTGTATCAGTATTTTCTCGATATTTTACACTAAAAGGTTAACATAAAGCCTGATACTCATTCTAAGGTATTTATTTAAGACTGAGGGCTCTATTCTAAACCGTTTATTTGCTCCAAAACATTTAATTTAAACTAAATGTACAGTCTAAAGAACGTAAAACATATATTAAAGAATCCTCACAGCTGTTGGTTGAAATCCAAGTCGCGTCCGTATGAAGCCGGGGTTAACGGAGAAATGAACCCGGCGGTGACATCCAAGTGTCCGGAATTAGTTTTCCCACAGGAAAAAGACAGGGAAATAATGTATTAGTTCCCAAAATGAACAAACAAACAAACAAATAAGTGCAGGATCATAAATCGTGCATTAAAACGAGTGAGACAAAGACGACGCAAGAAATAAAGACATCAGACTGCAGGAATCATATGATTACTTGAAAAAGATCACCCTGATAAACAGGAAACATTTCCATGATGCATTTCAAGATATAAAATTGTGATAGATAGATAGATAGATAGATAGATAGATAGATAGATAGATAGATAGATAGATAGATAGATAGATAGATAAATAAATAAGAACGGAACAAGTCATGCTTTTCGGTGCTTTTCTGATTCAAAACTTAAGACCTTTGATGTCTTTTGCACGCGAATCAGGGAGCGTAGATGAGACCTCTGACGACAGGGTCAGACTTCCTTTTCGTTCGAATTAGATAAAAAAAAAAAAAGACATTCAGAAACATGTATTTGGGGCCAGATTGTTGCTGGAGGTAGAAAACAGCAGACCGGAGGAGACGTGATCAGATGCACTCAGTCGTGGTTCACGTGGTGAGATCTGCTGCTCCGCTTAACGCCACAGCCATGTGACCTCACATTACTGGGAAAACAAATCTGCTCGTCGCGCCTCCGGGCGGCGAAGCCAGCGCTCGGGTTTAGGAATGAGCTGCTGAAGACGGAGTGATGCTGAAACATGTCAGAAAGCTCCTATCGTTTTCCCCCAGAAAATAAGCCCTAGCATGATTTTCTGGAGTCTCATAATATAAGCCCTACTCCAAAAATAAGCCCTACTAACGATTCCGAGCAGGCGCCTGGATATAACACAGTCGACCCCTGCGAAGTCACGCTTCAGAGTTCACCACCTCAGTCGATCGTGGTTCTAATTTTTAATAGAATTTTTCATGCGTTTTTGTGCCAAATTATTCAGAAAAACATAATTTACTAATTTTGCAACATGAACATTAACGTAAATTCACCTACATTTCCATATAAAATATAACCGTATACACGTTTTAGTCCTGTCGAGAGAACAAAGCAACCGTATTCCGAAAGCGCGCCTTGGGACGGTGAAATCCCCCTGCACTCAGAGGCGGAGTCCTCCCTCCTGCCCGCATCATAACAGTTTACCTTGTGGAACTCACCCTGCTTATACCAAAGAAAACCACGGGGCGTACCAAAGAAAACGCGCATACATGAGTTAAAGTACAGTATCCACAGGGGGAACAGCGCTATTTTACACTGACTGTTCATGTTAAAATAAGACAGCCCCTGAAAATACGCCCTGACGCCACTTTCGGAGCAAAAATTTACATAAGACCCTGTCTAATTTTCGGGAAAAAACGGTATATATTTGTTTAACTGTTGAGAATTTCTCACCACAGTTTCGAACCCTGAGGGTTCTCCAGGACCAGAGTTGGGAACCTGTGACCGAGCGTGCACAAACTAACGCACAGACATTCCTACCTATGTGTCCTAATTATGAATTTCCTTTCTCGCTCTATTTTTTTTCTTCTTTAAAGCTGGGAAGTTTCCTCAACCATCAGCAACCAATAAGATCCTCGAGTGCATTACCCCCACCCCTTCGTCCAAACCGGGCGTGGCAAATTGTTCAAGCAGCGCATTCTGCGTTGAACTCCTGCCTGTAACTCGTAACCCTCCAATTGGGGTACAAGCACACAGCTGGGAAAGTCCCGGATGCTCCCCAAAAGCCTGGCACCGGTTCAAAATGGCCGCTCCCGAACATCACCATGACCTGTGATCACAAGCGGGGAATTTTCCACATTTGAGTTCGGCTCCTACTCGGAAATGTCACATCCCGGCATTATTAACCCTGAACTATGACATCCAGCTTACAAAGAAACCACGCATACACCAAAACAAGCCTTTCGTTCAAGTTTCCGTATCCACTTCGCCACAAGTAATCATTTAATCCGGTTTCAACTGGCCGAGGTCCCATCTTTCCCTCAGGACCTGTGCCGCACGTGAGCTCTCATCCTGCCACATTTGCTCATTTTGACCACACCCCAGGGTCGACAAGATCTTTCCCTTTTTCTTTACTTGGAGATTTACACTGTACATCCTATGGGGGCGGGGCTAACGCACTCGAGAGAGCATCTGATTGGCCGCTGATAATCCAAGTCCAGGATGAGGTCATGGAAAAAGATTTCCCTTTGTGACAGTACAGAGATAAAACAAGATTGTGTATTTAAAAAACCTATATGACAAAAATAAATGGGAATTTTGGAAAGAGCACGAAAATTGCTTTAAAATGATACCAGAATGGTGTTCCTAGGTTAAAAATTGAGGAAGATATGCCCATTAAGTCTCT
>JAQLOM010000019.1:1293000-1305003 GCA_030068315.1 Chrysichthys thysi
GATAGATAGATAGATAGATAGATAGATAGATAGATAGATAGATAGATAGATAGATAGATAGATAGATAGATGCTTTACTATATGGCCAAAAGTATGCGCACCCTTGACCTCCACAGCCACATGTGCTTGTTGAATATCCCATTCCAGATGCTCTTATCATGAGCTCCATTCTCCTGGGATGGTTTTCCACTTGATGTTGGAGCATAGCTGTGGAATTAAGTGATCATTCAGGTACAAGAGCTTTAGCGAGGCACTGATGTTGAGCGAGTTCCAGTTCATCCAAAAAGTGCTCAGTGGGCTTGAGGTCAGGGTTCACCATGTCTTCATGGAGCTGGCTTTGGGCACAGGGGCATTGTCATGCTGGAACACGGAATACTTGGTTCTCTTAGTTGCCCTGAAGGGAATCTGTCATGCTACCGCGTATAAAATTGCGTGCATTTCATTTAATTTTGTGCCGAGAGTTTGAGGGAGGACGTATACACGGGGTGCGATGATCAGGTGTCCACATACTTTTGGTCACATAACGGGTTTGGCGCATTCATCCACCTGTGAAATAAGCGCGTGATATATTTAACATCTGATCGTTGGATGCGGCTACGGCGACTCGTTACCATGATGACCGCCTTAACTATAGTAATTTTCCCCTGGGGAGAAAAAAAAGGCTGAAAATAGTCCAACACAAACAGCAAAAAGCAGAAAATGAGCAGGGTCACAACGGAAGAAGCAGAAAAACAGACAAATCATTTCCGAGGACAGCTGTTATTTCGTGCAACCCATAACACGTACGCTCACTGTGCCGGCGTCGGATCAGGAGAAGATATTAAAGCTGAAAAGAAGAGACCAAAAGGTGGAAAGGGTGCTCACCGTGATAGTGCAGAACGAAGAATCCGCTGGTGCTGAAGTCGCTGTGGAACTTCAGCAGGACGTGGTTGGAGGTGCTGGAGACGGCTTCCTGGACCGAGCTGCCGCTGAACTGACCGAGCTGGGGTGAGGTCTGGTCCGGGCCGTCCCTACAGCATGGAAAATTCCCGGTATGACAAAGGAACGAGCAAACGTCCACGCTCATAATGACGTTCGTGTTTGCGACGGACTTTATAGATGCCTACAACACTGCAGAGCTCTTGCATGTACTTTATTACTGACAGGACTATTTTTTCTCACCAACACCACAGTGTAGTTTTCGTCATTTTCTTTATTCTGCTTTGATGCCCTACGCCTCGAAATACCACCGTTATACCATACACAGCCTTATATTTTACATTTTACCCAAGACTGGGCCTAAGTCCTACGTAAGGCATTACTCACAACTGACATAAACTGACATATTTATCAACCAACATTTATTCGACACGTGTCAAATGGCGTGACGTAGATTCCAGTTGACGTAAAGAGCGTATGGCAAGTTTTTGAGCTCACGCCAAAAGGTCAGAAGGTCAAAACGACAGACATGGTAGCATTGTAACGAGGAAGTACAGGTAGTCCTCAAGTTCCGATGGAGATGCGTTCCGATATCATCATCGTAAGGGGAAAATATCGTACGTCAAACCACTGCCTAGCCTAGCTTAGCCTAGCCTACCCAGGAGTCTTTACCCGTAGGAGACATGCTTCTGAATTGCCCGCGAATCTAAAATGTTTTCTGCAATTTTTAGCGTATCGCGATCTTCAGCGGAACTTCGGAAAATCGTAAATCCGGCCATCGGAACTAGGAGAGCACCTGTAGTACTATTAGACCTTGTTGACTTCCTCATTCATACTTCTACAGACGTTAGTTAGTTTAGCGACTCATCGTACCTTGTGAGATCAATACTAACCTCCCTCGCTGTACAGGTAATGCACCGCTGGACGGTTCTCGAGTGTTACCAGAGTGCAGCTCTGGATTTGTTATTCCTGATGTCAATTCATGATGTAATGAGTAATGAGTACGAATGAATCAATTAGGGTGCGAGGTGTTCATTAAACCTTTAGACTTTAAATCTGGAAGGATGTCCAAATTTTTGATACAATTACAAATTGGACGTTCAGTTATCAAAGATGCATGAATGTTTCCTGGAGGACAAGGACCTCTTCTTCCTACCTGAAGATTGGACATGCCCATTCGAACCTGCCCAAATTCTGGCCAATAGCTGGCATTTCCAAACACGAGCTCAAACACGTGCCTTCTTTGGTCTCTTGGCTTTACAGGCTTCTCGTCCCTTCCAGCTGAAGCCAAAGTGATCAGAAATGGAGGGTTTGAAATGTTGCCATGTGAGCGCAGCACATGCCACAGAAGAATCCATTTAATTCAATTTGGAGGCGCACTAATGTGCGACGGCGCGAACATCTGCCTCGCATTAGACGCCGACGCATTAGTGAACACAACGGCGACAAAATTCACTCCTCAGCACCGCTCAGAATGCGTGTGTACGTGCGACTATTATTCTGTTTGACAAGAAAGAAGAGGAAACGAAAAAAAAACCAGTGTCACAATAAGCTCTGAAGCTTCCAGAACAAAAAAAAAAACAAAAAAACCAAAACCCACCAACGAAAGAAAAGGAGCATGGAAATAACCTGTAAATACCTCGGAATTAATCCGAATCACAAAATGCAATTTCCGCTGTTTAAAATAACGCCAGAAACAAAACAAAAACAAACAAATGCACTTGATCCCTAATTGCTAAGTGCCCTGCCGGGGCGCAATTTTAATCCGTCTTCAATTCAGCTGTAAGCATTTATTGCAAATTGCAGAAAATATGGAAAATAACAGGCTTTAACGGAAAGCATGCAAAAATATAAACCTTGTACGTTTTCTTTTCTTTTTTCCCCCCTTTCTCTTTTGCCATTCGCCAAGGTTCGACACAAGACAACGACGATATCGCCTGAGGTCACTTTTAACACCTCAAACTGTTACGCAGAATGCACAGATTTACAGAAAATTCATTTATTAACTGCAAAAATAAGTTCTTAAAGCTATTAGCATGGCTGCTAGGTTACCACCATTTGTGCATTTTCTAATTCTATATAAAGAAAGGGGAAAAAAAACCCTAATAGAGAAATTCATAAAAAAAAATAGGCTTTTGCCAGAGATTTTTTTAAATAGCTGTTGCACTTTATTATTATTATTATTATTATTATTATTATCATTCTTTAAATATTCCATTCAAAACACACATATATATATATATATATATATATATATATATATATATATGACTTTAAAATCAAGGAATTGGCTCTAAATTGCTCCTTAGTATAAAATATGTACATCCAGCCTTGCACGGCTTACTTTGGACAAACAAGCAAAAAGCCTCTCCTAATTAGTGGAACTTTAAAGCGTCGCATTTATTTGGTGGGTTTCTAAGCTCAGAGCGCATATGTGAGCTCTTACAGGTTACGTTTCTTCTTCATTTCCCTGCTGCCATGGCAACACCTAGCAGAGATGTCATTAAGGTTATATCCATTGCTCTTGAAGTGTCTCGCCACTGGAAGGGGGAATTTTTTTTCTTTCTTCATTCTGACAGTACGTAGGCACTGGATGAGATTTCTCCTGGTTTCTCCAAAGTACAGTTGATTTGACCTCTCGCTGGTGATACAATAAACTCCCGCAATGATGCACGAGTGATCCTTTAGGACCTCTGCTTTTAATGGTCGCATTCATCAGTTTGCGCGTACAGCGTCGGAAGAACTGTAATTATTTGTCAGGTCATTTGTTTCGCTCGTGACGGGCATGCCTTAAACGTTCGGAGGAGATTTATAGAGGTTATTTAAGAAGAGAAACCCTGGAAGGGTCGTTCCATAATGCAAGGATTAAACCCCTCCGTGTCGTCCTGGTGTAAGAAAATAATCAACAACAGGGTGGTGCGCTGAAGTGGAGTTATTCTTACAACCCCCAAGTCACCACCTCACTCCGGACTCTCTCTCATCAGCTTCATGTTTTTATTTCTCTTGAAGCTAGATCAAGACACAGCACATAGAATTCAGTACCAATGGTATCAGGGATGATTCGGACACCAACAAGTCTAGTTCCTCTTGTTATTCATTTGCATTCCTGAAATACCCTGAAAATATTTCGCTCGATATGATGTATCTGCTACCAAGTGGCAAAGGCAAAAAAAAAACCATGTAGCTTTTCAAATGACAGGAAAACCGGAAAAGAACTGCGAGGAAACACAAATCCCGATTTCCGCTGAGGGAAATCATACAGCATAAATCCACGGACCTGACCAGATTTCTGTCAATGGTTCGCACTGGTGTGTGTGTGTGTGTGGGGGGGGTATAATGGTGTGAGGAATGGTGTGAAGAATGATTTAGGGAATCCATAGAACTGACTTGCCTTGAATCAACAATTGAGAACAATGGTGGGGGTATAATGGTGTGTGGGGAATGCCATGAGGAATCCATTGGTGGTGGGGGTACAGTGGTGTGGGGAATGTCTTCGGGAATCCATGGAGCTAACCTGCCCCGTGTCAACAGTTGAATTTGGTTCTGAGGGTACAACGATGTGAGGAATGCTTTCAGAAAATCAGATTTAGGGAATCCATGAACATGACAATAACTCCACTCGCTCATCTTTTGGTGCTTAATCCTGTTCAGGGTCGCGGGAGGAATCTGGAGCCAATCCCAGGTGACTTCGGGTGAGAGAGGGGCGGGGTTACACCCTGGGCAGGTCACCAATCCGGCGCAGGGCGACACCCAGAGACAGACAACCGTTCACACTGACATTCACACCTAGGGTAATTTAGAGTCGCCGATTAGCCTAATCCCCTCTGTGCATGTCTTTGGAGTGTGGGAGGAAACTGGAGAACCCCGAGGAAACCCACACGGACACGGGGAGAGCATGCAAACTCCACCCAGAAAGAAAGGCGCCCAGGTCGACCCTGAGGATCGAACCCAGGACCTTCTTGTTGTGAGACAACCAGGACACCACCACACCACATACACCCTGCACCAAATGTTTGTTTGTTTGTTTTTTTTTAAACGAGCTATCGATTTGAAAGACATCAATCTTAAAGTGATCGTTTAATCCATGCTGATTCGAAAAGTAGCTCTTGCTTCTCCTGCTGCATTTAAAGAAAAAGGATGGCAAGAACCTGTGGTGGATATTTTCATTAAATCAAGACCATTTAATGATGTGGGTCTCTTTTGGAATAAAGATGATCTGGCTGCTAAGTCTGGTTTTCGCGGAAGTGCATTTGGCTAATTTGATGACAGGACTGGAGATGGACGACGGCAGTCAGATGGAAAATTGCACGATCGTCCTCAGGCACCGAGATGTTAATTGCCTGATGGTAAGTGTGCAGTCAATAAATATGAATATGAAGAAGAGTTTGGGGAATAGCTGCGGTTTGAAAATGAAGATGTAAAAGTACACATGATTTCAAGAAGTTTGCGGTTCTAAAAATATTCTTCCCCCAGCTCAGCAGTGCTAACTTTTGCGAGACCTGGAACGGTCTAATTTCGTGGATGTTTCCCAAGGTTCAAATTTGCCCAGTTCTTACCACACAGTGATGTAGTCGTAGATGGGCTCCGTGTTCAGTACGGAAAAGTTGACAGAGATCCCATTGCCTGGTGGGACCCTGATGGTCCATGTGCAGTCCTTCAAGTTGGGGTAATCGTCCGGGTGACCCGGAGAGTAGATCGTGCCCTCCAAAGCAGTGAGATTTCCACCACAAAGTGCTGAGAAAGCATCACAGAAAGAAGAGCACAAAAATACAACTCGCACCAAGGACTTTTTTACGTTCCTATAGCCTTGTAAACAACACTCTTGTCTTTGAAATCCATGTCCAAGTCCCTGCTGTGTGTTAAAGAAAGCGCACTCTGGAGTTTCAGCCTCGTTTTTCTTTTCTTTAAAGGTCAAAGCTTGGAGTAAATACTGTAGTGTGGGACGAGCTACCACAAAGCATGCAGAGAAGAAACTGCAACTCTCGAGAGCCTTTGTTTAGCCATGCAGTGCCTACACTGAAAAATAACCACCGTTCAAGTCCTAAATGTCAGCTAGCGGGGTTCTAGCATCAGCGTGACCTAGCTAACTGCTGGGTGTCATGCCTTTTTAACAAACATACAGGAAGCAGGCAGATCATCCATGTTGCTGGATCATGCATGCTGGAGAAGACTGGAAGTTCGGCGAACCTGTGTTTAAATTTCGCCCAGCGTCGCAACGTAATGAGAAATAAAAACAGCAAACTAGCGCCTGCCACAGAACATTCCGGTTAGCAAACTTCCATGCTCTAAATCAGCTGCACCTGTTCCTAGTTAGCGATCTTATTATGTCTCATTAGTCCATGTTTATAAATACCTGCACTCTTGTTTTTTTTTTTTTGTCCTGCAGCTTTCTAAAGCCTTGCACGGGTCTGCTCTTCGAATTTCACGCTAGTGCGCACATCTTCTTGGCTCATCCGGGCGAAAAGGAACGTTCACGTACCGAGTAGGAGAGCGTCCGCAGGTCTTTAACGTGTGTGTTTGAATTACGACGGTTTCTATATGACAGTATGAATGTGCGAGGTGAGCGAGCTGAGCAACAAAAGTGGTTTCAGTTTACAGTTTTACCAGAATAATTGGAACTCATCACTCACCTTAGCCGCTAATCCTGGTCAAGGTCGCGGGGGGAAGCTGGAGCCAATCCCAGCTGACTTTGGGCGAGAGAGAGGCGGGGTTACACCCTGGGGGGGTCGCCAAGCCACCGCAGGGCGACACGCAGAGACCGGCAACCATTCACACGCATATTCAGACCTACAGCCAATTTAGAGTCGCCAATCAGCTTAATCCCCTCTGTGCATGTCTTTGGACTGGGGGAGGAAACCGGAGAACCCCGAGGAAACCCACACGGACACGGGGAGAGCCTTGTTGTATATGCTAAACAGTTAATTCACAGTTGCATGCAGGCATTTCGAGAAAACAAATATGTGTCTTGTGACAATTGCTGGCTTTCCTCCAGTCAGACATATGCCATGGATAACGGATGAAGAATCTTGGATAAGATTAAATAAATAGACTTTTTTTTTAAATTTTTTATAATAACTCACTGTAGCTTCTTTCCTTAATCCTCCCAAAGGAACAATAATTGGAAATTTCTTTCGACTAAATGTCATCTGGAACGCCGGATCATTTTCCTACAATCTTCTAGCATTTCAAAGGCTTCCAGGAGAGACATTCGTGTTCGTGATGCCATTAGAGGATATATGTGTATCTATAGTGTTGGCCCGTGGCTTCATCAGACACTATTCAGACCGCCTACAGTTTCAGTCTGATCTCATTTTTGTGCTCTGAGACCGACATCAGCCTTCACTGATGAGTGTACAAGGCTATAAATCAGCGCCGGACAAATAAGGAGGCAGGATGAGCAGATTATATTTATAGATATGGCCTTCATGGAAAGTGTTACCGAATTAGTTTGGCACTTTTTTTTTTCGCCGCGTTAATTAGGTTTCCAGGCAACAGGACTGACCCCGAAAGAAAAAAAAAAAAGATGAGTGTGTTCCCCTTCGTAGGAGTAGTTGGCTGTGGTTACATCGAGAGACAAAAAAGATGCAAGGAAAGCAGAAAGACTTCCAAGAACTTCCAAAAAGCACGCAGGTGGCCAGAGAGGGCTTCGGTTACCTTCGCAGCGAGGGACAGGGTGATTCCAGTTCCTGCTGACTCCGTGCAGGCAGGTGAGTGAGGCCTGGCCGAGAAGCGTGTATCCCGGCTGACACTGGAACCAGATGGTCATGCCCACGCCGAAATCCGTGCCCATCACCTGGCCGTTTCGGAAAGGCCTCGGATCCGGGCAGCGCTGAAGCTCGTATGCTGGAGAGCAAACGGACATGTTGGAGTCAGTGCCTAATTACCTCCCCGAGCCAATTCGACTCGAAACAACTGAGCCGTAATAGCAACTCCTAAAGCGATACTGATACCGAAATGTGAAACCTGGAAATCAGGAAAGTCACGATTATTTTATTAAGCTCCACTCACGTTGGGCTCATTTGCACGTGAGTGTTCACGCACTTTGTCGACTAAACCCGTTCTTCAGAACGTTAGCTTGATCATTTCAACTGACGTATATTAGCTAGCTACATTAGTTAGCTTGGATCGTGTATGACATTATGGCATTAAAAAGCATGAGTTGCTTATTTGGTTATTATTTAACAACAACCAATAGTGGGTCATCGTCAAGAAAAACACACGAGAACATCTGACAGGAGTGGGTATTTTCGCTAACCTAGGTATCTAGGTGTTTCTAAACTTTACGTATTATTTTTTGCCTAGCCAGTGTACGACCCTAGCACTGAAGCGCTCGTGCGGAGTTTGATACTTAGGGTTTAAGATGTTTTATCGGGGTATTTTGTAATCATCAATGAATGTGAAAAACGTCCAGATTGTTTACGTTTCATAATATCACCTGGTATTGGAGGTTTTAGTTAACGGACGCTCAGTAAAACGCTGATAATCGATACGCAGTGTCGCTCTCGGGGCATCCTGTTGAAAATTTAGCTGGATTTTTGTCTATAAATACTTCTGAATGTGGCACACTGCAGAATGGGGTTTTTTTTATTTTTTATTTTTTTTAAAAATGTCACATTTTGAGAACACACTGACAATAAAAGAGGGTAAATTTAAAAGGCAGGATGTTTCCTGCTGAGCCAAAGGTTGAGGACGGGGTTTCATGCTGAGAGAGGTGATTTTATTCAATTTAAATGCTATAAAATGACGACGAGCTCCGCAGAAAACAGGACGACGATCAATTTAGAGATGCATGCTGCACTTCAAAATCCTTTTCTCACTTAAAAAGTTTCAGAGTGACTCCATCCTAAATTGAGGCATTCACAAAAACCTCCAAGCGGCTTTGAGATTATGAATCGATACAGGAGGCCTACTGAAGCGTGTAATGGGAGCGGATATTCTGAAGTGGCGAGTCTCTGAAGTCTAGCTGTGGCCTTCAGAGCAGGCGACACTTACCGTCGTATACGACGTGGAAGCCGGCCTTGTTCTGCGAGTAGTCGCTGTGGAAGATGAAGCTCGTCTCGTGGGTGGTGCTGAAAAACGATTCGGGGACGACGGAGCCGCTGAACCTGTCGATGACGGTGCCCGAGTCGGAACCCCCGCTCCGGACCTCCAGGTAGTCGTGTACGGCCTCGGTGGAGAAATTCAGGAACTGCAGGTGAATCCCTGAGGGACAGAATGGAGGATGATGTCAGAAGAGGAAAGGATATGATGACACAGAGAGAGAGAGAGAGAGAGAGAGAGAGAGAGAGAGAGAGAGAGAGAGAGAGAGAGAAAATATGTTGTGAAAAAGAATGGAAGGAAGGAAGGAAGAAAGAAAGAAGGAAAGAAAGAGGAAAAGACATGATGAAATAGAAAGAAAGAAAGATAGAAAGAAGCAAGAAAGGAAGGAAAGAGGAAAAGACATGATGGGAAATAAGAAAGAAAGAAAGGTGAGAATGAAAGAGTGAAAATACAAAAATAAAGACAGAAAGAAAAAGAAGGAAAGAAAGAAAGAAAGAAAGAAAGAAAGAACGAAAGAAAGAACGAAAGAAAGAAGTCTTCCGTCAGCTGTTTGTATTAAACTGAACCTGTAACTTTAGGCTCTGCTGTAAGTCTCAGAAAGGAGAAGAGAAAGAGAGAGGAGATGAAAGGAGGGAGGTTAGAATGAGAAAGGAGGGATGGAGAGACGGGTGGAGAGAGGGACACAGTGGGGTGGGTGGAGGCTGTGAAACACAAACCGAAGCCAACAGGGAGTCGCACGGTCCAGGTGCAGTCCAGGCCGCTCGGGTAATTCCCAGGAAAGCCGGGACTCAGGATCACGCCGCTCATGTCGGACAGAGAGCCACTGCACTCGGCTACGGACACAGCACATGTTACTCAGTACTCAGTCTCATCCCAACACACACACACACACACACACACACACACACACACACACACACACACACACACACACACAGAGTCAACTGTACGTCTATCACAGTCACTGCCTGCTGTAAATCAGTCAAAGATGAGAAAAGGGAACGATCGACATGAGCAGGATGTACGCTACCGCGCTGGACGCGAACAATCTGACCGAGAAATAACGAAAGACAGAAAGTGGGAAGAAAGAGGGAGAGAAATAACAGGTACGTACAGCAGGCAGACACAAAGATGCAAAGGCAAAAAGAAAAAACAGACAGAGAAGTAAGAAGGAACCTATTGTGAGAAAGACAGAAAGAAAGAAAGAAAGAAACAAAGAAACAAAGAAGGAACTTATTGTGAGAAAGAAAGAAAGAAGGAAGGAAAGAAAGTAAGAAAGAAGGAAGGAAGGAAGGAAGGAAAGAACTTATTGAGAAAAAAAAGAAAGAAAGAAAGAAACAAACAAACAAAGAACTTGTGAGAAAGAAAGAAAGAAAGAAAGAAGGAACTTATTGTGAGAAAGAAAGAAAGAAAGAAAGAAAGAAGGAACTTATTGTGAGAAAGAAAGAAAGAAAGAAAGAAAGAAAGAAAGAAAGAACTTATTGTGAGAAAGAAAGAAAGAAAACAGAAAGAAAGAAAGAAGGAAGGAAGGAAAGAAAGAAAGTAAGAAAGAAGGAAGGAAAGAACTTATTGAGAAAGAAAGAAAGAAACAAACAAACAAAGAACTTGTGAGAAAGAAAGAAAGAAAGAAAGAAAGAAAGAAAGAAAGAAAGAAAGAAAGAAAGAAGGAAGGAACTTATTGTGAGAAAGAAAGAAAGAAAAAGGAAAGAAAGAAAGAAAGAAAGAAAGAAAGAAAGAAGGAAAGAAAGGAAAAGCATATGATGCAAAAGAAAGAAAGAAATGGAGGGAGGAAGAAAGGAAGAAGAAGGAATGAGGGTGGAGAACTCGACAGCTTCCACCTGATCAGGATGGAGAAGGCGACAGCGGCGTGGTGTAAGCACGTGACTCTGATTGTTTTAACATCAACACCGATTCTAAAGCAGACATGCGACAGATCGCGCTTTAATCAGAACGGCGAACGTCTTCTTTCTGATTTTAACGTCAGACGCACTGACTCATCCCCGTGCGCCGGCAGCTGACTCGCACCCAGAAAAGGTACAATTCCGACAAGACGACCGTGATGCTAATTGATCTGAGCGTGTGAAAGTGTTAACGTCGCTAATCGTCCTTCTTCACATTAACGAGCGCTGCCTGAACAGGATGGAAGTGAACCCCACGTCACCTGAAGCCCGACTGATGAAGGCAAGGAAACAAAGGAAACGTGACGTGACGTTCCTCCGGGGCTCAGACGGCCGAAGTAATAACTTTACCAAAATTACCGCGCTGAAAACAAACGAGACGGAGCGCGCGGGAAAGTCTGTCGGAACGGAAGGTGGTGTGGTGTGATGTATCAAAGTGCGACGCTGTAAGAAGCCAGACAGTTCTTGAAGAGAAGAAGGAGAAGAAGAAGAAGACACCATATAAAAGAAACGTACCCAGACAGAGAGGTGCCGGATAGTTCCATCTTCTGACGGGTCCTGGCATGCACGTTATGTACGCACTTCCCTGCAAAGCAGAAAGAGTTATGAGTTTCACAAAGACACCCAGAGATCAGTGCGTGAAGTGAAAAAAAAAGAAAAAAAACCCTTACAAGTTTTTGAATAAATGTGTAATAAATCACACACGCCCAAGAAACGAATCATGTTCAGGATCTACTTCAAGCCAAGCCAACTTTATTTATAAAGCACTTTACGTACAGCAACCACCGGCCAAAGTGCTGACCATGGGAATCAAACTCATTAAAATCAAATCAAATCAAATAAAAATACAAAAAATAAATAATAAAAAATAAAATAAAAAAAAACCAAACAAATCAAACACGATAATCTTCAAGGAAGAAGAAGAAAAAAAAAAACCCAACAGGTACATGCACGATGTCATTACTTTCTGGTTGAGAAGCTTTTTTATTCACCAAATAAATAAAAAAAAATAACAATTTAATACCGATAACAAGATGTGTTTTAATAAGACACGGGTCCGGTTTAATGCTTTTCTCAATTTTTACACACACACACACACACACACACACACACACACACACACACACACACACACACACACACACAC
>JAQLOM010000019.1:1359404-1369794 GCA_030068315.1 Chrysichthys thysi
TTGATAAACGTCAGACCAATCAAATGATTTGCTACGCATAATTCTGATGTAAATGCTGTTATCTTTAGCAATCACTTCATCCAATATCCTGCAATGCTAATGTCAAGCTACAACACACCAAATTGTCATTGATTATTTTCCCATAACAGGCACTCCCCACTGTGATCGCTTCCCTTTAGATTTGTTTTCGATTCTTTTACTTGAATTAACCTTTGTATTACCCCAGTGTGGGTCGTACTCCATGCGGTCATGCAGTATATCATATCCTGGTCCTGTTACGCAAAAATTAGACCAAACCAAAATGTGAATTACTCAATGTCTGGCTGAATGTCTGGTATCCATGCTGCCTAAAAAGTACCAAGTGAGACCAAACTTGGGACCTCTAAAGAGCTTTTATTAATAGATGAGGTGTCTGAATTGCGTTGCGATCGATTGAATTGCAAAGTATCCTCTAAACCCAGCAGGGATTCATTTATTATCCACACTTCAATTATTACTTCCTAGTTTATTTATTACTCTAGAATCCATTTTTCTTACACCTTGTACCAGCATGCAAGAAAGTGCATGTCAAATCAAATCAAATCCACAAGCTGCCTGACGTTGCCAGGACTGTAAAGGGGGGGAAAAGGCAACTCATTCATCACTCTGAATTTGGAAAATAAAACAACTTGAAGCACTTTTTGACCAATAGTTTTGCACACTGCAGCTGATTGCAGAATACCAGCGATTTCTCCAGTCATAGGACATGCCTCATATGCCCAGGCATCTGAATGCTGACTGAGCACTCGATCAGATATTTCTGTCAACAAGATTTATTATTAACGACATTTCCTCAGTCCTGAAAGGGTGAGATACGTTTCCGGCTGGAGTTTATGATGTTCCACTGTGCCTTGGCAGGTGTGAAATGCTTGAGATGAGGTGCACCCAAAGTTCCCAAAGGGGTTTTAGCTCTGCAAATTGAAAAATCTCACCGATGCAGGTAGGAGGGCTGGGTTGCCAGTAGTATCGGTTTTCCACTTGAATGCAGGTGATACGAGACTCGCCCTGCAGTTCATAGCCTGGGTCGCACACGAAGGTCATGGTGTCGCCTGGTTCCTTGCCTTCCCCGCTCCTTGTGCCATTCATTGGGGTGCCTGGATCCCTGCAGGCGGTCGCTACTGAACCTGACAAATTCAAACAACACATTTGATCCTATAAATGTCAGTAGTGTGGCATAATTTGCCTAGCCAAGGCTATGTATCGGGTTGAATATTTCAGCAGGTGTTTTCACGCTACAAAAAAAAAATTGTTGTCCACCTGCGGTCAGGTCAAGTGTTTCACAAGGTGTTTTCACACCAAATTATTCTTCCTAAAAACGTTCTCGATTTTGAATCCTTCCTGACACCCCAAGAGGTCTGGAAAGAATTTTAATGGTTCGCCAAAAGGGCCAAAAATGATTTAGTCTATGCAAAAAGTGATGTGTTTACTGAAAAGAAATGTCTAAGCTTAAAATCTAACAGTTTCTAACGGCTTAACATTTCATAACCTGTTGCTGTCAAGTTCAAAAGGTTCTTGTTTATCTTGATTTAGCTCATTTTGAGGACATAATGTCCTCATTCTTGTTTCAGCCAGTAACCACTATATGCAACAAATCAACCAAGATCTATGGATGTCGAATGCTAGCACTTTCTTACATTTTTTGCTTGAAGCAAATGGCACTTGGTTGCTATGACAATCGGTGACGATAGAAAAGGACTGTGAAATATTCGATATTTATTTAATTTCCTGTAGCCTTCTATCACACACACACACAGAATGAGGTATGAGATTCAAAGATTTTTGGTCTGTGCTGACTCAAGGTTTATTTTTGGTTTGTGTAAATTGCACTGTTTTTATTTACGAATTGATTTCTCAGCATTTATCCGCAGTGTGATTAGCCTACTTGCTGACTGACCCATGAAACCCTGAAAATTAATCCAACATCGAAATCTATTATGATTACTCCTGCAGGAATAACCGAGCTAGGCATTCTGACATCCATGAGAGGCTTTAACAAATAACAAATTGATTGATTTATTTTGAATTGAAGTAGCTTACTGGAAAAGTCGATAGCGAAGCCAGACTTGCTGATGTAGAAATCGGTCTCGAACTGAATGGTAACAATGTTCAGAGTGCTGTGGATCCCATCAGGCAACAGGGAACCGCTTACTTCCTTCAGGGGCATCTCGTTCTCGGGACGGCCGTCCCACACTTTCAGGATGTCATGAGATGCTTCTGTGTCAAAGGCTAGAAACTGGAGGCTGTAGAAAGAGACAGACGTAACATGATGCTAATTCCACCGGGGACTGGTTTAAAGTTCCTATTGTGTCTTTCAATGGGCAAAAAAATTAAACCACGCACTGTCTCTTGGGGTATCAAGATTAGTAAATCTGACTGACATAATCTTATCATGGATTTGGCCCAGGTTTGCCAAACACACCAACAGCAATGCCGTTTTTTTGTACCAAGACAGGAAGCAAAGCATACTGGCTCACTAATGAACACCCATCATCTTTCTCGTCAGTTGCTTCACACTGGGCATCCGGAGTCCATTCAATACAGTCTTGATCTTTGTCTCGTTAGCCATTACTGTGATGCTCTGAAGCTTTCCCCCGAATATAAATTAGCAGACATAGTTCAGAAAATTTCACAAAATACATCACGGAATATAATTAGCAGACACATTTTAACATTTAATTCCCCGTCCCTCCTCTGGGTCGTCGCTGATCCTGTCTGCTAAACTATAATTAATTCCACTTTCTCCCCCATAATTCCTTTTAATCAGTGTCCTACGTATATTGTTTCAGCAGCACCTCCAATTCTGAAGATCTAATCCTTGGTCAAATATTGGCAGTAGAACTTTAGCTGAAGCAGGAAAAAAAAAAAAAAAAAAAAAAACACTTCGACCTTCATAAAGTCTTAATGATGTATATTTTCCGTGGAAAAGCTGAGGCACCTGACAGTATTGCCCGAGTCCACCTCGATGGTCCAGGTACAGCGGAGATTGTTGTCATAAGGGAACGGGTATCCGGGAGATAATATCCGTCCTGACGATTCACCTTTGAAACTTCCACCACATTCAGCTATGATAAATCAGAATAAACGGATTATTATGCCATCAACTACATCTCATATCTGTGATGTATGAAATGGCCTGTTCAACAAAGTGACAGCTACCGCACTGATTTATTTTTTCCTCTCGATTCATCTTGTTATAGTTTAATGGCTTGTCATTTCTTGTTTTATTTGATCAGACAAATGCCTTCTGGGTAAAGGAAACTCGATAAAAATCAGATGCGTTGGATTAAAAGAGGCATACATTGCGAAGCATGGTGATGGGAGCATAGTTACAAGCTGTAGCTTGATAGGCTGTTTCAACTGCAGTGCATTATAAGTTAAAAAGTAACTGAGCTTATTTAAAAGTTTTTTTTCATCAATATGTATACTGAATAAGAATTTTCGTCATTATACTTTTTCATTTCAACATCTTTTCCTTGAGGTCTTTTACTGTATTTGTCCTTAAATGAAACAGAAGGGAAACAACAAAGGTATTTATACAGATATACATTTAAACAAGCAATTCGTTACAGATAAATTTTGCATACAAATAAAAATTCCTAAAAATAAAATTAATTTTTAAAAATTTTTGCACTGTAGGTAATAGATGTTCCACTGATGAAAAAAAAATGCTATAAATCCTTAATTTTATTTTCATAAAAAAATCAACTTTTTCATTGCTGCGTGCATAAATACCGCGAATAAAAAGTATTTCTGATTTTTCCAATTCGTTTTTAAGTTTTTTTTTTTTTTTTTTACTAGTTTTTCTACTTTTACAGAAAGATATTTATTTTTAAATAATTTTAAAAGGTTCTTCTCAATTACTTAACTGATCGATCGATCGATTGATTAAAATTTTTTAAACGCGATAAATTCCTGATTTTATTGCTCGTTCCCAACTCTTTCAGAGTCTTCAACCCGACTCTGCGCGCTACATTTATTTTTAAAATTCACTAATGAAATATCGGCCGGCTTTTAAAATCATCCTTTTTACTCCTGCCAGATTTATGACCACACTCCAGCTTCTTTCACGAGTATGTTAATGTGGGCGAACACTAGAGGCGTTTATGCTCGGGCAGAGCATCATGCTTTAAGTGCACTTCTTTGGTCCCACGGCTAATTAATGCTAAAAATCCTTTTCCTTTTATATACGAGCCGGGGCCCACTCGGGAAGCAGGAGACCAGTGCATTCGTCATGGCGGAGAACAAAAGGTGCCATAATCGCACTTATCGTCCTGCTCGTCACATGTCACATTTCAAAGCCACATATGGACCGTCAGTGCTAACAGCATCTAAGTCATTACTGCATTACATGTAAGCTCCTTTGCTTTACATGACGGGAAGAAAAATGAGCTGAAGGAATGAAAATGGGTAGGATCGCACGTATTAAGTCTCATTACTGCTCCGTTTGCAAATCTGGATAATTACAGTTAGTATTGATTATCAACAGCATGCAAGAGGGTAGCGGATGAGTTCCCAGCTAGAGTAGCCTAGCATGGATTTTCTACACATCTGCTTTGCTTTGCCGTGTTTGTCTTCATTCTGAATCTAGCAGGACTAACTGTTACAGAATGAGGTCAACTGGAACAGGCAGACAGTAGACAAGTGAATCGAATCTTTAGGCTGATGGTATATACCAGGGAAAGATTACTGCCTGTGCCCAAGGGCTCAGGGTACTGGGGAGGGAGAAGTTGGGCTCTATGATTAATGATTAGGTCATTACATCAGGAGTGGCTCATGACCATAGATTTTGGTGGGGCAGGACAACATTAATAATAACCCCTGCCTCAAAGAAAACGAATCAATCAAGAGGCTGTCACACTTGGCTTCTGCTTTAGGCCACTATAGGGCCCTAATCTTAAAATAAAAGAAGTTGGAAGTTGAAAAATAGCCACATACACCAATTGTCGGTACACTTACAGGTAGGGCCAAATTTAATGAGTAAAATATATTGTATAATATTATTTGCATCAATAGTTGAACCTTAAATTAGTACAGTAAACCCCCGTATTGCGCGGGCGTTACGTTCCACGACCTTCCATGAAAGACGAAAATCTGTGATACATGGACAGCACACCTGAATGTTTTTTTTTTATAGTTTAAGTCCTAAATGATCCTCCCACACTCTTTAAACACTTTCTAGACACGATTAAACACATAAAGAAAACACCTGCGAGCATATAGGGAGGTGAATTTTGTGGCGAATTCGTAGAAACGTCACATTTATAGCGAGTACATTATATCTGTAATGTACTGCGTACTATCCTAGCATAGCCTGGACTTATATTTTAGGTCCTGTATGTGTGTAGGATACTAGCCTAGCCTGGGCTTTTTTCTATCCAGATCTTCTATCTGTTTTTCTAAATGGAACGGGTGGATGTTGAAAAAAAAGAAATTAATTCAAGGCAGAAATATGGGAGCCCCAGTACTGATGATACTTCGGCGAATGCTGGTTGCTTCTCCCCAACCGTATGCATCGTAGCCAGCAACCAATCAACAACCAAGGTTAAATGAACAGGGCATTCCGATTGGCCAGACTCGTTCCTCCGGCCATATTTTTTTTTCCGTATCCCCACATTGCGTTTTCCTATACGCTGCGTGTTCTTTGTCTCTTGTGTAAATATGATCTACACTGTACTGTATTTTGTATATTATTAATATTTTATGCCATTTTATTTAATGTTTAGATTTTAGAATACTGGGGAAATCCACCGAACAATGGATATATTCTAAATAAATAGAACCGAGCCGCCATATAGCGGGGGATTACTGTATGACCATTGGTTTTATTTTAAATTCATTTACAAGTTGTGAAATATCTGGATGGAAATTTGGATACTTAAAAGAGTACAGTAGTAATGACTTAAGATGGAATATTCATTCAACATGTAAGGCAAGTGTACCCTGGCATATTCTTATATCAGCCAGCAATTACGGCACATTGTTGACTCCAAATCGTTAATAATATCTTATTAGCCGTAATTATATGTAAAAGGAACTAACGTGGAGAAGCCAATTAGGGAGACAGCACGCTAAATAAAATGCACCCATCCATAAAGAATTAGTCAAAATTCAACTTTGCTGGACGAAATATTTGAATTTACTTGAAGAGGGAACAGATGATAGACTAAGGACTTCAGGTTTAGGTGAATCATAATCTTGATCAATTGGGTATGGAGTAAATAATAATAATAATAATAATAATAATAATAATAATTGAGGAACTGATCATTATTAAACTGCATTCATGCTTTTCAATGTTTTTATAATATTATATATGTAATATTACTTATTAAAACGCACAAAAAGGTAGTGAAAATATTCTACCCTAGGCATCATATGCTAGCGGTTATGCAAACACTCTGTTCCTCTTATAATCACTTCCCTGCTTTTACTTGGCGATGAAAATAATCCGGCAAAATGCAAATGTTGATGAGGACGCGCAAGGCATTAAAGAAACAAATCAAATGCTTCGTATATTATAAAGTGACATAAAGATAAGCATAGAAAATCATGTACTTCTTTTATAATCGCACATCGTGACATATAAATCTTTTTTTTTTGTTTTTTTTTGTTTTTTACATATGCTCACCACATTCTCACACTATACTTTACATATCTACTAAAATGCTATCTTTATCCACTTCAGCATTTGGGCATCTTTCAAGTAACAGGATTAAATCATACACGTTGATTATTCAGAAGAACATGCAGCGTATGCAGTGCAATTAAAAAGCAGAACTGCATCCAACCTAAGCAGAATTAGCATACGTACAATGAAATCTAAAACCGCTAGAAAATTGTACTCGTTGTCACATTTCCATTTGCTCCATATTTTTTTCACGGACGTGAGAAAGGATGAGAATTTCCGTGCGTTCACGTAAGTATTACTCATAGCGTTGTGCTTGCAGATAAAGATCAGACATAAAGAGTCACATTTTACAAGCGCGATCCTAGAAAATTAAAAAAAAAAAAAAAAAAATCACCCAAAAAGGCCTCAGATACCTATGCAGGATGGAAGCTGATGGTCCCACGTTCGCCTCTCACCCGTCATACATCTCAGCAAACCGCTTCCGTGGAGCGTGTAGCCTGGGTCACATTGGTATGTGACAGCACTTCCTGCGAAGTGGCCTTGGTCGCTCACTTTGGAGCCAAACTGCGGGACGCCCGGCTCGTCACAGTGAGAGAGTTCAAAACCTGAGAAAGGAACACAGAGAGAAAGGGGATTAGTGTGGGGAAACTGATGCATTCATTTGTTCTGTAATCTCGCGTGAGCACTTTATCCTGCTCAGGGTAGAGCAGGAGCTACAGTCTATCAAGGAAACCCCGGGCATTCGGGCGGGGGCGGGGGGGGGGGGGTACACCCTGTAGGACACCATGCATGCCTACAGGACATTCTGAGAAACCCAGGAACGTAGGCAATGCTCCATAGTGAGTATAGTACATCAAGCTCAGGATTGTGGTGTGACATAATCAAAGGACAGCAGTGTGCCATGGTGGATGCCCCATGACACCCAGATGAAAGTTTAGCATGTCAGAAAAATTTTTTTTTTTTTGGTATTTTCTCACCTATTTTGACACCTATGACAAGTTCTGACATTCCTTCTCTTCTCGCCATGTCTGACAATTTCTTGATTTTCCTCCCAGATGACACTTAAGGGCATGAACAATGAGTGGCCCGTGTCAAACTTGTAGCGCTGCCAGTCTCCAGACCAAGATGGGGTAAGAAGTTATGGCACTACGATTGCCTGATCTGACCTGGTGACCATCGTGAAAGACAAAAATACTGTGTGGTCCGATCCCAGGTCTGGACCTCGCAATATGGTCTTTACTTTCAGTCCCAGTGATTAAAATAACACAGTATTATTACAGTCGGTACCTGCATAATGCTAGATGCATTTTGTCGAGTAGGTCTGCTTTTCTTAGGCTAGCTATCTGTTTTCTTCCTCATGTTTATCCACATCAGCTGTAACTCATCTTATCTTATGTGACTAATTTTGATACCATATATATATATATATGTGTGTGTGTGTGTGTGTGTGTGTATTTCTTTCTTCAATATTCAGTCTGATAAAGAGCTAAAACATAGCAAAAATATATTTCTACCTCAGCACTGATTCACAAGTCCCTAACACTCAGAGCTCCATGATGTAAGGATGAAAATATGCAATATTTGTAACCTTGCAAATATCTGGATGGCCCCATTCTTGATGTGTGTAACAGATATTCATGAGCCAACGGCGAGGACAGCAGTGCCAGTGTTGCGTGGAGGAGCGGAAAGTATAACAGCATATGTGGTGAGCCAGCGATTGGAGTCCAAGGAGGATGAATAAAATGAGTAAAATTCCTGCGGAGCTGCGTTTTGCGGCACAAGAATTAGAGCTACGCATCCGAATAAAATCTCAGCAATGAAATCAGTTGCTAATGTACTCTTGTTCCACTCTGTTGGTGGCTTAAATTACATCAATTTGTAATCCTCTGGTGTAGGTATCAATGCTTTTAACAGCAAATTTGTTTTCAAGACCAATGTGTTAACGAGCCACATTTTAGCACTTTTGCTAACTAGGATATCTCTGATGGCAATTTATGGGGAATCGACCTGATAGATATCAATAGATAATGATGCCTTTAGGGTGGAGTAGTGTCCCTTTGGTCATTCCCATTTCCCCCTAAACCTATGGTTTGTCCTTTTGGGTCAGTTGTACTTTGGTTGAGCAATTTGTGCTTAGTCTGTTGGCTTTTAGATGCTCCTTAAAAATGGATTTCATGGAAAAAGACTTGAGTAAATAAAAAATAAAAAATCCAGCTTATTCGCATTCATTCCACCCTGGCTGCATGTATCTACAGTGTGGACTTGAACGAAATCAGCCCCAGCTTCATCTCTTGCTTCGTCATTATATTCTGTGTTTTGTTCTTCCCACCATTGGTGGCGCTGTTGTACTTGGTTTCACAAAAGTCCAAAATAATGCACAGTAAGACTTTTTTTCCCCAACAGCAAATGATCGGATATGGATGTCAAAAATACGTCTTATCTTTTCATCCTTGAAAGGCTTTATACCACCCACCCTGGATTTAATTAAATAAATAAATAAATAAATAAATAAATAAATAAATGAATGAATGAATGAATAAATGAATGACATTTGTGAAGTAACGATCAATACCGATTTTGGGATCGCTTGCCAAATTAGACATCAAGGACAAAAGAAATCCTCCTGTCTTACAGTATACGTCTGTATGGGATGATTTAGATTGTGACTGGCTTGGGAAAAAAAAGAAAAAAGAAAAACAAGAGGTCATTACTGCGCCAGTAAATCCATCCATCCATCCATCCATCCAAGAAGTCATGCAGGAAAAGAAACTCACCTCTACCACTCAAAACCGCATCATTTTAAAAATGAGAAAAACGACCCTCTACCGACACTAAACCCCCAACTCAACCAACGTTTCCTTTTCAGAGCTATCAGACTGAAGTCCTGAATTGATACCGAAGAAGTTCCCGATAGCACTAGTGACAGACATTAAATGATCTAGAAGACCAAACTGTACAACAAAGAACCAGAGGTGGAGAATATGCCAATATAAATCCAGCAACACAATTCTAGTGCCTCCGTTAAGGTGACAGAGGGTCAATGGCATTTACCACAAATGTCGTAAGTGTAAAACCTTTTATGACCCGGGGAGCAGAGAGCCAAAGAAGTCTTTTGAACTACCGGGGTGAAGTCATTAAAAAAAAAAAAAAGAAATTGGAAAAAATGAAGGTCGCTACATAGCATTTCCTGACTCTTTTATCAGCGGTGGTGGTGGGACAGAAATAAAAGGTAGAGGGAACCAAAACCACTATCGGCTACCGCTGTTTCAAGGCACTGCAGCAAAGTCCATTGTTGGATACGACTTGAGTGAATATCTATTAAAATGTGGAGTGGGTTATTTTTCCACCTTCAGGTGCAGCGGGGACTGGCGTACTGCCTTTATTGCACGAAAATTGAGACATTCTTTGATCCAGGTCAAAGCAAGATGGTGGAAAATGTAAGGAAAATTCAGTAAAATTCAAAAGATGGAGAGTAATTATCTCATCAAGCAGCATGACTGAAATGACTTTTATCAAAACGAGAAGTGTTTGTCCTTGATTAAATACCCAAACTGGCCTCTGCGGAACGGGTGCAAAATCTTTCAAACCTTGTCACAGGTTGTTTTCCTAATGATGCGCACTATTACGTCCCATATATAAAGTGAAATTCATATATGCGGCTAAAGCGGTATGGGTAGAAATAAATCAGACAGCCTTGGCAGCCCTAAAATGGCTTGCGAAGCA
>JAQLOM010000019.1:1406399-1419227 GCA_030068315.1 Chrysichthys thysi
CACTTTAAACACATGTTTTGAGGCTGAAACACATTCATTGGATTTACATTCATTTCAATGGGAAACACTGATTCGGGGCGCGAACAGAGTCTCCGAACGAGTTAAGCTCGTGATCCGAGGGTCCGCTGTATTGATCATACTACAGAATCTGTCTCGATATAATATAAAAATATGTTTAATTCTTCCGCCAATGAGTCAGTATTAAGTGACTTAGAAGTGACTTAGACTAGGGTGTGTCTTGACTTATGTCACTGTTGTAGGAACGGAGCTGTGTCGTAACCCGAGGACCCCCGTAATACCGTTCGCTATTTCACTCTTCATACGTGACTTTCCAAATCCAGCTCATGAACGAATTACATCCTCCCAATCCTGACAATTTAGCATCGAATTTCAGACGCAAGCAAGGCAAGTTCTGCCGGGACGCACTTCCTAGATACTGCTGGATCTGCTGTTATCATTTTTTCATTCAAAGAAAGCCGGGCTTTGTGCAAGAAAGTAAACAAACATGGCGGTCACGGGCTTCCACGCCGTACGCCTTCAGTTCCAGAATCAGTGATTTCATCTGAGCTCCATCGTGTCCACGTGGGCACATTTATTGCACTGATGTCACACAGTGACACCTACGAAAATAATAATAAATAAACCACTGTTTACCAGCATTTTCCTGTTTAGGAAATAGAAATGTCTGGAATTTTTGGAATCGAGTACGCAAAAGGCGACTTTTTCCTTTGGGAATTATAGGTCATGCCCTAAGAGGAATCTCCAAGATGTTCTTTAAAACCGTTCCACTGGGTCCGTCAAGTAGTGGGCGGTACTTACAAATACAGATGGGGATATTGGCTGACCACTGATTGTTATTCTGACAGGAAATGCTTCTTTCGCCGATCAGCTCGAATCCGAACTGACATTCGAAGCGTAGCACGTCGCCGTTGGAGAACCCCGCCCCCTCGCGGAAGCCGTACAAAGGGATCCCAGGGTCACCGCAACTCTCCTTGTCAATTTCTGTTTAGAAATAAATAAATAAAAAGATAAATAAAATGATGAGTCATCGGCGTTGTGAGTCAATGTCCAGGGCTTCCAAACCGAAGCCTATGACGAGGAAAGACCTTTGTAGTTGATTTTGAAGCCGATGGAGCCGACGCTCTCGTCCGACTGCAGATGGAGCCACATCTGATGGGTCATGCTGACGATCAGGTCGGGCACGAAGCTGCCAGTCAAACTGCACGGACAGACAGAACGAGAGTTCAAAAGTTTCTCTTTCAAAAGAGTCTCACGAGGAGCCTGGACCAAACGGAATACGACGCGAGACGGAAACAAAGTCCTCCACCGGAGGGGAAAAAATACAGATCTTCATTTCATCCTATCAGCATTGACAGCAGCTATTTTATCACTGGCATTAAGCGGATGGTTATACATAGCCAATTATTTGAAGTGCGCTTTATGTAGATCTGCTTTGGCAGGACATGGGCTTTTGTCCTCGCGGGCCAAAAATAAAAATAAAATAAATGGTGCAAACATGATTCTGGCTTGGCAAAATGCCAAGAATTACAAACGTAGGGCTGAGATACGCAGCGGCTTCGTGGGATAATTGCATCTTATACCGCATAACAGCAGCTCTGACCGGAGTGCAGCTACGAATCATGGGCTTGGATTGATATTAATGCGCTCGTCCTTACACGTTTCTAGCGTTTCGCGAGTAACAATTAGGTAGACGGGCCACATAGACGGATTAAAATATGTGTATTTTCTGTTGGGAAACTTTTTTTGTATCATTTCATGAAAGAGTATTCAGTGCGAGCGCTTTGTTGCAGTCGCACTTGTTTATACTTGTAACCTGACCAAGTGTGATTTTTATTTCCTCATCTTTGAGAGAGAGAGAGAGAGAGAGAGAGAGAGAGAGAGAGCGGCTGTTTTTTTTTAGGTAAATAACTTTAAAATGATTGATTACAGCTGCATGGCATCCAGTACGAGCAACAGGAACTAGTTTCATGGTTGGTTCACAACATTAAGTAATTATAAACAGATCAAAAGTACAACGACTCAAAGTAAATGACAGTTTTATCAGTACAGGCGCTCCCCGGGTTACGATGGCCCGATTTACCATTTTCCGAAGTTACGATGATGATTGTGATGCGCTAAAAATTGTAAAATATTTAGAAAATATTTAAAATTCATGGGCAGACATTGCTGGCAGGCCAGCGTAACAGCGTATGACGTACGCGGACGTTCAGATGACGCCCGGAAGTATGCGCACGTACCCGGAAGTGGGCGTTCAATGCTTGGATCACTCACCTCGCGTGATGCCTTGCTCTCTCCTGCAACTCAAGGAGTTACCTTGTGTATCGGTGTACCGTACAGGGCATTAACTCTGGTCTCTTTGGGATTATTAACGGAGCAGCTTCAGAGGCGGCTGTCTGTAGGCGGAGCTCAGTATGTGTGTAGCGGGGTGTCGCGGCTGAATACATCATACAGGTGTGTGGATCTATCTGGCAAACTGTCTCTTTTGACAGAAATGTGATTTAAATGAAATCTCGCTTAAATGTTAACTCGCTCCACAGGATAAATTATCAGTCTCCCTGTTAGCAAAACAGAGCACATAAAGAGCTCGTAGCGCCGTGGAGCATGATACAAAACTCTACAAAAAATATTAAAACAACTGAACTTCAACTGAGATTATAACGACATATTCTTTAAAGCTTCACGAGCAGCATTAAACACTCACCTCTTCCCCTTCAGGAAGTAAACAACGGGATAAAGACGGCAGTCTTAAAGCGACAGTACCCGGAATTGAGACACTTCCAAATTGTGCTTTTTTCTTAAACGGGTCTGTGGTCTGAACAGACTAATATTTTAACTAATCAAATAAAAGGAACGTTTGAGATGTTGGTGAAGTTTCAAACAAACAGGAAAAACTAATATAAAAATAATAAATTATAAACATATAATTTCAACCTGGTTACATAAGCTAGGCTAAATGGCTCAACACAGTTGTTCAACTTATGATATTTCTTACTTACGATGGGGTGTGGCTGAACGCATCTCCATCGTAACTTGAGGACTTCCTGTAATTCTCACCAAATCAGGTATTTCATCAGCTGGGTCCGTAAGTATTTGGACAGCGATGCAATATTTTTTTGGGGGGGGAAGGGGGGGGGATTTTGCCCAATCTGTACACCTCCGCAATGAATTTAAAATGATGCAAGCAAATCGTGAAACACAGAAGTGTAAAAATATCACATTTAAGCATCTAGGACTTACCGCCATTTTTTTTTTTCATAGTCGCTCCGTTTTCACAGGCTCAAAAGTAATTGGGTGAACCCCCAAAAAATTATAAATATGGCTTGACGAGATGTTTGAAGGAGTTTTTTTCTTCACCAAGGAATTGGCATTCTATAATTATCCACGTTAGCTGTCTTCTGAGGTCTTCCAGGGCTTTCGGTGTTCCTGAGCTCATCAGAGCATTGCTTATTTTTTTTTTAAGAACGTACCAAATTGTCTATATGACCACTGCTATGACGGGTTAAGTGTCCAATTACTTTTGAGAACGTGTCAACAGAGATACCATGTAAAAAAAAAAACGGCTGTAGTTCCTCAACTCTTAATGCAATATTTTTGTTAAATGTCTTGAATTAAAGCGGAAACTCCGTGCTTCGATCGCATTCTCAGTGCTGTATTTCAAATCCACTGAGATCGTGTACAAAACCTGCGCCGCTCTCCGAATACTTATGGACCCGCCTGAGGTGAGCGCGACTTACACTTGGATGATGGTTCTGGAGTCTCCGACCTCTCCTCCGTCCCCTATCGTCAGCGTGTCATATCCGAGCTCCAAGTCGAACTCTTCGAAGTTGATCTGGATCACCTGGAAAGGCGAGGAACGAACATGGAACGCTCGGAACGTTTTCCTGCGAAAATCACCTCGCGTTTCGATTCCCGAACCCTGAAGGCCTCCGCATGTGGTTTCTTACAGGAAAACTCCAGTGAACCATAACTGACAGATGAAAATGATTTACACGTATAATAAGTGTGCTAATCAGAGCTGGCAATATGTTGGAACATTATGTTATTGATAAATTAGCTTGCTAATAAAAATTCCCCTGACACGTCACATGATTTACGGATTACATACCCTTGCTTGATATTAAAGCTAACATCAGGTATAAATACATACACATATTATTTATTTATTTATTTATTTATTTATTTTTAGCAAAATAGCTCTAAACGCCTCACAACAAGAAGGTCCTGGGTTCCATCTCTGGTTGTCGACCTGGGCGCCGTTCTGTATAGAGTTTGCATGCTTTCCCCGTGTCCGTGTGGGTTTCCTCCACGTACCCTGGTTTCCTCCCACAGTCCAAAGACATGCACAGAGGAAATTAGGCTAATTGGCGACTCTAAATTGTGCGTAGGTGTGAATGTGAGTGTGAACTATTGTCTGTCTCTGTGTGATTACGCGGCAGAAGATGAGTGAACGAGTGAGCTCGAAAGAACTATCAGAAACACCCTGGGATAAATTTCACACACACACACTAAGACCAAAAACACACATGCGACATCCATGACCATGCTACTCCACCGCTAAGTCCCGCACATACACACACACACACATTATATGCATGCTTAAAATCATTTCCCAGCCCTAGTGATGTCATAACGCACTCGTTCTGCCCGTGGCTTTCATATTATGAGCGCTGGAGCACCGCAATAAAACTTAAACCCGGCAATTCCATCTGTCTAAGATAAATGAGGCAATATCGCCTCACTGTGTCATTTAGGACCCATTTGCATCATACGGCACCACAGGGACGCGGATTTAGCATCAACTGAATATACAGCTCAGCTATTTGGAAATAGTTAATGACGTGCGGTGAGAGAGTTGTGGGAAAACGGATGAAATGTGTGTACACAGGTAGACACCGAGGCCGGGCTTTGGTGCTAAATGTTCAGGAGAAAGTGCCGATTCATCGGGAAAAAAATAAAATAAAGCGAAAGCGTGGAAGAGCATTTGTGTGAGAAATGTAATAGCTAAACAGTTTAGATTTGTTTGTAAGAATAAAACAAGGTCTGGATGTAAAGTGTGGGCATCGTGCCGGGGCGTTCCGGATTATGATTGGTCACAAGGTGTGGATCCGTTTTCTGGGACAGGCGTTCGGACGATGATGCGACAGTTCAGAAAGGTTTTTCTGGAGTAAGAGATCATTCAGGGCATTGTTTTTCAATGCTTGGGCTTGAGGCACCTGCTTATAAAACCATGCAGAAAACCGTGGCTGCAGCTTATTCCTTAAATGATCTTGCAACCATGTCCAATTCTTACGAGCTGGCTTCCCTGGGGCTTTTTTTTGTAGGTTTTTTTCCCAATCTTTGTTGAAACACACATGTACGAGGAGGTGAATCAGACTTTGTGTGTCGGTAAACGGTAAAAAAACGGTAAAAAACGACTTTATAGGCACTTCCTTTTTTTTTTCTCACGCCACCATTTCGTACGCCGTACGCCCGGCGTAAACAAACCCGAATCAGACCGAACGTCGCATCCGTAGTGAACACATCATCTGTGCGTGACCGCTCCATAACCCCACGCGTGTTTTGTTTAGTGTTTCTCGGGTAAATACGGTAACCCTGTCTAGCAAGACAGGGAGTTCAGGCAGCCCTGGGGCCGAGAGATAAAAGCCGTCAGAACGACCATTGAGGCTCAAAAAGAAATTGCGGCTAAATATGAAAGTAGTGCGTGGTGCGTGACTGATTTCGCCGAAGAATATCGAATTCCAAGATCTACGATCCCAACTTTTATTCAGAACAATGTTTAATAGGGTTAGTTTATGTTTATGTTATTAATAAGATTGTCACTTATGGGTTAAACTGCCCAAAAAATTGGGTACAATTTTAGAAATTTTGGGAGGCAGCGAACCAATTGTTCTGATTTGCATTGTTTCTTATTATTACTTGGTATTCGCCGTCACCTCTCGAACCAATTAGCGTCCTATACCATGGTAGCACTATATATGATATGGAATTTTTAACCGTAAAACGCTCTCGTCATCTGAATTGTTCCTGTCTAGGATTGTTGACTGCTTGGAAATCCTTTAACGGACGATTTTGTACCGTCATCCATCTCGCCAAGTCGGACGAAATGACCCATGAACCTTCATTATATTACTGAAAACACTAAAGTGCTCATAAACGTGGAACAATCAAGCCAGTAAGTGCAAAACCAACGCATAATTACCCACAAAGCTCACACATCATATATCAACTCAGAGTCAGTGTCCTTATGGGAGTTGGTGTGTGTGTGTGTGTGTGTGTGTTCGGGTTGAGGAGAATGCAGATGAAGTGTGTTACCTTATTTGGGTTACTGGCGGTAATTATCCAAACACACTGCGAGTTGCTCTCATACTGGATGGGGAAATTGGGAGAAGTAAAAGTGCCAGATGGACCGTAGAGGTTCGACCCGCATGTTTTCACTGAAAAAAACCCAACAATTAACACGTAAGGATGAAGAGAGGTTTTTTTTTTTGGCAGGGATGAACATGTGTATTAAGGGCTCGCGGTCGTGAGAGGTTATAGCCGTTGCGAGTATCACATATGGCACAGGGTCGCTAAAAACCAATGAAGGGGAAATGTGAGAAAGGTAACAAGGCTTGAGTCGCTGCACAGCGTATTATCAAGTGCACTGCATAAAAATATCTCATTTTCTTTCCGTTCGGCCCAGTACCGGTGTTTAATATGCGGCAACACAAGAGGCCGCTGTCGCCAATATGTCGACGCACCGGGGGGATTTTAGAGGTGACGTATCGTACCCTTGTTCCACAAGCTGACCCAGTTCCCTGAGGTCTTGTGATAATGAAATGTCTGTAACATGGTCAAAACACCACAGCTCCCCCTCTTTTTTATTATTATTATTATTATTATTATTATTATTATTATTATTACAGCACTTTACTTCACTCACTGTTTCTGTCTATTTGTCTGGTACAAATTTTGTAATCAGTTTTTAACCCACTTCCCGTTAACCCATCGACTTGAAACTCGGTAGACATCTTCTACTCCGATGACGATGCATTTTAAGCAAAAAAAAATTTGGAAAAATTCAAATTTGAAAAAAACCGTTAAATGTCTACTCCTGAATCTTAAGTGACAGAGAAAAATAAAGTATGCAGTCGGATAGAGTTGAGGATGCAGATTACGAATCTGAAAAAAGAAAAAAAAAAAAGATTGTCAATTTCATTACCCAGTGAGGAAAGTGTTGCTTTTAAATTTCATACAAATGAAATTTTTACGAAGATTATTCCCAGTCTAATCAGCCCTGTGTGGAACGCCCGATTTGAGCGCCTGTTCCTTTAAATGCTAATGACTTACTTCTCACCCCACCCCCTTCTTCCACCAGGGCAATCGGGTACCACGCTCCTCATGAACATTCATGACTTTTTCCTGCTTCTCATGCCGCAAGTGGAGATATGCAGATAAGGGGCAGCGATGTTCTCCCGAGTGCCCCTTGTGACATAAAAAGGGGAGCCGAATCTGACCAGCTTGTTGGAGCACATGTTTTCTGAAACAGGCAGCCCAAAAGAAACCATCTGGATCGTCTTATTACAGAGCTTGTCAACTCCTCCTTGTCCTCTGGATACTTTCCGTACACTAAGATACCCAAGTTACCTAAGCTAGGCTAAGCAGTGGCCTACGACGTTCGACGTATGATATTTTCCACGTACGATGGGTATAGCGGAACGCATCTCCATCATAACTTGAGGACTACCCGGACCTCGAAATATTCAGGTTTACAGTATGTAAAGCATTACACTATATGACACATTATAGCAATGCAGCATGAATCCGTGATTTATAAGTGTTAATTAGGTAACAATCTGGTGCTATGTCATTTACAATGTCCAGCACGAACCCTTTCCCCGGATTCTCACCTTTACACACGGGCGGATGGTCACTCCATGCGGCAAGCACTTCGGCCACCCTCTGGCAGGTGATGCTCTTGGAGCCCTGCAGCACGTGATCGCCGTCACACGTGAACCCCACCATGGAGCCGATGCTTTAGGATGAGATCATTTGAGAGCAATTATAAAACAAGAAACCCAGAGAATGGATGAGAGCGCAGAAAGGTAGATGATACAGTTTGGGGTATTTTCACGAACTCGAGCCTCGTGTGCAAACACACGTACACAAGGAACTAGGCTTACCTGAAATCGTCGCCTAAGCGCCTGCCGTTTTCCGGCTCCCCAGGGTCGGAGCAGTCATTGGACACTTGCTTCACACCGCCTTCATTCACTGCAGGAGGAGAACGGAGGCTGTAAGGTAGGCTTTGCTGGAAACCGTTATTATCCGCTATTGTTTAGTCTTTTCCCCTCGCTCAGAGTTTAACAAAAAAACCAAAACACAGTCCGTCAGGTTCCCAAGGCTCGTCATGAACATGGACTTAAAGTTATAGCTTTACTTACAGTGTGACCCTTCCAAAGCGCTCACACTGGAGACTCCTTACGTCCGTAAACGTTAAATAAATAATTAAACAAGTCAACAATTGTCAGCAATCAGGGAGGGAGGGAGGGAGGGGAAAATAAATAAATAAATAGATAAATAAATAAATAAATAAATAAAAATCAGCAGTAGTAGAGTGCAACTCGACGTTGAGACCAGAGATCTGTCTTGTCCCCAAGTGATGTTAAGCATGAGGAAAATTAAAAAAGAAAGAAAGAAAGACAGAGAGGTATCTCTCATTCAGCTGGTTCAGTTTGCGTCCACGGGACTCAAAAAAAAGCAATCCACTGAGAATAGCATGATTTATTAAAATGTGAAAATGTTTCCTTTACTCAAGTGGAATGTTACAGCTTTCTCTTTGTGTGTGTGTGTGTGTGTGTGTGTGTGTGTGTGTGTGTGTGTGTGTGTGTCTGTGTGTGTGTTCTCAGCTTTGGTTTGAGATGGCGATAATGACTCTCTCCACAGTGTCCATTGTTGTAAACAGCCTCCTCGTCATCTCAGACATCCAGTTCCTGGAAGAACCTTCCCACTTTGATTGCTCAAAATGCCTGGAACGTTCTTAGGATCCGACAATTCGGCAAAGCTGCCTTATTAAAGACAGATCCTGAAAACAGAGGCCCTACCGCCGAAGTCTCCCGCACTAACTCTGTTTAAAGTCACCGTGAACTCACGGACTCGGTTTAAAGTCGCCATAAACTCGAGGCATTTTTCATCCGACTGACAACGCTTTGCACAGGAAGTGACAGTGAGCCCGCCCTAATTGCCGTCAGAGCAGCATCTGACGTCGAAGAGGTAAATTAAGGAGCCTGTTGATTAACACAGGGGTGTTTGCTGGTGTACCGGGACGCTGAATAAGCCAGTGTTGAGGCAAATAATTCCCTCATAATTCATCATTCAGCACGTACGAGGCAGCCACTGTGAAATAGAGGGTAATAAAAACCTCTATCCTGTTGTAATTAAGTATCTGAAGTGGTACAATGCTGGGTTGAGATAAATCGATGCGCTCGATACTTTATTATAATAAGTGCCACGCCCGCTCCAAGTGGCCAAAAAAGGAGAATTATGGCTGAAGATTAGTCGATATTGGGTATATACAGGTGGAAAAGAGGCGAATTTATTCCCCTGGTTTAATAAATGACTTGGATTTCTATTAAGACACGGATATTTAGTTTCCTAGACGGCTTAGGGACTTTTGTTATACTGGAAACCAACCTCGGGAGTAAGAATGGTGATCTGTAATGATGAAATATATAATGATGGATCGCGTGATTGTTCGTAAATGCGTCAGCGAATGCATGAAAAAGCTGGCAAAAGTATTCGAACATCAGTTACATATATTACGTACATGTCACTTAATATGACTCTTTGTTTGTGGCGTATGGCATAAAAGTACGTATATGCTAAGGTGGGGTTTTTTCTACATTTTGTACTTTTCTACAGTGATGCTAAATATTCCATGCTTACGATAAGCCTAGCATGACTATGGAGGTGACTCACTCATCTTCTGACACTAAAGCCTGTTCAGGGGCGCGGGGGGGGGGAGCTGGAGCCAATCCCAACTGACGCTGGGTGGGCAAGAGGCGGGGTTACACCCTGGGCGGGTCACCAATCCAGAGACAGACAACCATTCACACTTTATGGCCAATTTAGAGTAGCCGATTAGCCTAATCCCCTCTGGGCATGTCTTTGGACTGTGGGAGGAAACCGGAGTACCCGGAGGAAACCCACATGGAGACGGGGAGAACATGCAAACTCCACACAGAAAGGTACCGAAAGGGATCGGTGAGGCGACAGTACTAACCATAAAGCTAACATGCCACCCTCTATTTAGGTGACTTTCTAGTAAATTAGGTTATGCTAATGCTAATGCTAGTTTGCTGGCAGTCAACAGCCATAACAATTAGTAATTTGGCTCATTAGCTATTTCTGTTGAGCATAAAAAAAACTTTACAAGGTTCATATCTTCTAGCAAACTCCATGAAAGTCTCCTGTTCGTCTCTTATCTTGGATTAATTCAGATCCATCACAGGGGTTTGTACAGGATGTCCGTAAAGTCTGGACACATAGGTAAAAATACAACTTCAAACAACATCTTCAGTATGAATACAACTTTTTATTCAAAGAACATCTTCAATAGGATTTCCATCATTTGATGTGTTTCGCAAAATTTTCATGAACTCGATGCAATAAATCCACATCGCCTTCAATTTCGGTGCATTCACTCCTTATTCGTCCAGTCAAGTGTATTGGATCTGTGATTAAATAAATAAAAATAAAATAAAAAGAATGAATAATTAACTAACAGTTTCATTAAATGAAAAATATCCCATTATCCTACGTGTCCAGACTTGACGGACACCCCGTAGTTTGGCCATGGCATCTTCGCGCCTCATTGCGAAGAGTATTAGTGCCAGACAATGGTAGCAGATATTGCATTTTTCTATGCTCACCGTTCGCACTCCGATGCTAATTCTACATCAGCAAGTGTATTCGTCCAGGTTTTTTTTTTTTTTTGGTAACTTCCAAACCTTGTTTTAAAAAATTGTCAAAAACCAACCGCTACCTTAAAATATCCAAAAATAACATAAAATGCTGAACCATGGCAATTTCTCTGCTTCGGATTTATGGACGCAGACAGACTAGGTGAAATAATTCACAGGCTTGGCCTGGCATAAATAAGATTTAACGCCTTACTCGCTTTGTTTATGATGTTATCTGCCATCGCTGGTGCAGAAATCATCATATATCGGTCTTTAGAGGGATAAGAATGTTGCTCCGACCAACAAAATGGCCTTCCAAAGGTGCTAGGAATAAAGTGTTGCTTTTAGAATGCGCAGAGTGCATGTGTCATCTTTAAAGGCTCCAATCTGAGATATACAATGTCATTCGCGATAGTCAAAGCATCATTAGCGAATCAAAAGTCAGCCACGAGGCACGGCTCTGAATCCATTTCACGTCTGCTGATGGCTCCCGATTCCTTCGAAACGCTTTCGAAAGGCCGTCCGAGGCAGTGACTAAGCAATGGCATTTTCACTCAGCACAAAGAGAAATAAGAAAGAGGTGTTAGCAGAGGAGAGTCTCAGCTAACTAGCACCACACTGGTGTTTGACTTAAAACCAGGAATAGGACTTTAACAAGGAAAAACATAAATATCGCCACATGATGGAACCATAATAAGCTTCCAAGTGCAAATCACAAACGATATCATATATGTATTTTAGAGCAAATTAAAAGCACGATGACATGTAGAATATCTCGCGCACACGGTACACAATTTCATTACCTTGATTTAGTGTCACGTGGCTTCTTTAAGTTGTGTGGACAATTATTGTTGTTAAAAGTGTAATATATATATATATATAATTCTTGTTGCGTTTGAAACGGAAATGACGTACGACCACAGAACATATTATACCGTATGTGCGTATGAGTGGAAACAGCGTGACTAGCGCTTACATTTTAACTAATCGCTCTGTTTGTGGACGCCATTTTTCTATCGTCTTTACGAATCGTTATTATTATTTGCGTGTGAGTTATTTTACTGATACTGAAAAGAAGTAAACACCTATTTGGGAAGTAATTATTTAAGAAAACTTAAAGCTCTAAATATTTAAAATTCTTTTCGTGTTTGAAATGGAAATGACGTACGACCGCTACAGGTTGAAAAATAAAATTGGTAATTAACAAACTTATTTCATAAATACTGCATTTGATTTTTTTCCCCCTTGCGCTCAGGGAGCGAAGGCACTGGGGAATCCGCTAACAAATAAATAAATAAATAAATAAGAAGAAAAAAAAGAAGAAGAAGAAAATCCATAGTAATAAGAGGTGTTGGGTCATGTGCTATTTTATAAGTTTCTCAATATCAAGAGATCATCATACTGCTCGATTTAATTAGGTTTTAATTTATAGCACGGCCTATAAAACGAATGCAGCAAAATACTGGCCGACACACTAGCTTCATTATATTAGTCTCATATTGTATTTGACAGCAGGAAGAAAAAACACTGATTTCTGTATTCTGCTGGTCTGCATTTTCTGTGCTTTTTTTTTTTAAAGATGGCGATCTAAGCACTTTTTTTTTTTTTTTAAAAACAACCTGTTTTCAACATTTTTACACAAGAAGCGTCTTGCAACCTCAGACGCAACGACCTTCAAGTCGGTAATTTTAAAAATCTGAATAGTTGGGGGTCAGAAAATCAACTTGAACAGGCACATCACTTAACATAACACATCTTTATACAGTACAAAGAACTTCTGCCGCGTAATCCTGTTCAGGGTCACGGGGGGGAAGCTGGAGCCAATCCCAGGTGACTTCGGGTGAGAGAGAGGCGGGGTTACACCCTGGGC